>JAFMPE010137911.1:0-10568 GCA_024759925.1 Ficus religiosa
TTTTCTAACTCATAGAACCTGTAGCAAAAAGATTTGATTTCTATATATGAGCTTATATTTATGTTTCTGTAGTAATTATATAGAGCGAGGGGCTATTACATGGCACCCTTCCTATACAACACTTTTATTATTATTATTATTATTATTATTATTATTATTTTGTGCTATATGTTATTTCAAGCAGGTGATTTTAGTATAATATTTTTCAATTAGTACCATGTAATAAGGTTTTAATAAAAAGTTACTAAGTAACAAAGTTCTAAACAGGAAGGTACATATAAATCAATTAGTTGTTAGAAGTTTCTAAATAAAAACCTACAAGTACTAGAGATACAAGACTTTTCCTCTAATAACTTAGACGATGGAAAATACACGATGGTTTTTGTAAAACCGTCGTCTTAAACAGAATTACATGACGGTTTGACAAAACCATCGTGTAAACATAGGATTACATGACGGTTTTCTCTAACCGTCGTGTAATTTGCCGGATTGCACAATAGTTAGCAATAACTGTCATGTAATCCTCCAGATTACACGACGGTTTTTTTAAAACCTTCGCGTAATTCTCGATTTTTACAACCCCTATCAACCCTCTTTTTATCTTATAGAACTGTTCCGCAGCCACGAAAAACATTACAGAGACCTGCGAAGCCAGATCCTCCGCTGCCAGCGTCTACTAAACTAACACTCTCTTATAGTCATTATTTGTAAGTAGTGATTATTACTTACTCTTTTGAGTTATTTAATTTGTATTGATGAATTGTACATATTTTAGATATCTAAAACGGTACATTCTCATTTTCCTTTTTTTTGAAGGTATGATTTGTTAAATTATTGTGAAAGCTTAATAATTTTTATTTTAATTGCAAAAACTTGATTATTGAATGAATTATATGATCTTTAATTTGGATTTAGGTTGAGTTCTTGCAAATGAATCAAAAATGGATGTGGGCTATTAGATTGAATAGAAAATATCGAGATGGTATTCAAGAATTTTTGTCATTTGCCAAAACTCATATGAAAAATGATAAGATTCGATATCGTTGTGTGGATTGTGGAAACATAGATCTCATTCAGTTGATGAAGTTAGAAGACATTTGTTTGCCCGTGGGATTATTTATTCATACCAAACATGGTATTTACACGGTGAAATTTGTTTAAATCCAACATCGAAAAATAAAGGAAAAGAACCTATTATTGAGGAAGATGTAGGAGATAATTTGTTTGATATGGTTAATGATTTGGAAGAACAGTTTGTGCATCGTCCGGAGTTATTTGATGCAATGATGAATGATGTCGAGATGCCCTTGTATGACAGGAACATGAAACATGAAGGCATTGGTCAAATTATGGAACATGAAGGCATCAGGAGAGTGGACAATAAATTCTAGTTTCATGACTCTTTTAGAATTTCTAAGAGAGGTTTTACCGGTTGATAATTAAATACCGGCTAGTATGTATGAAACTAAGAAGGCGTTAAGCACTTTGGGAATGGAATATGAAAAAATTCATGCATGTCCAAATGATTACATCATTTATCGAAATGTGTATGAGGATTTAGATGAATGCCCAGTTTGTAAGGAGTCAAGATAGAAGAAATGCAAGAAGCCAACGAATTATAACAAAGGAGTGCCAGCAAAGGTGTTATGGCACATTCCTCCGGTGCCGTGTATGCGGTGTTTATTTCATAATGTCGATCATGCCAAGAATTTGACTTGGCACCATGATAAATGTGTTGAAGATGGCATGCTTAGACATCCAGCCGATACACCACAATGGAAAACCTTTGATGCCGATCATACTGAATTTAGTGCGGAACCATGGAATCTACGTCTTGGTTTGTTAGCGGACGGAATGAACCCACATGGTAATATGAGTAGTAGGCATAGTACTTGGTTCGTCATACTTGTCAACTACAATCTCCCTCTAAAGTTGAGCATGAAGTGGAAGTTCTTGATGTTGATTTTATTGATCTATGGTCCTCAACAACCAAGGAATGACATTGATATGTACTTGGCACCGCTAATCGATGATCTAAAGAGCTTATTGGAAAAGGGGATCGAAGTTAGAGATGCTTACCGTCAAGAGACATTCACACTTCGTGCAATGTTGATGTGGACAATTAATGACTTTCCTAGTTATGGAAACCTATCTGGTTATTCAATAAAAAGTTATATTGGTTGTCCCGTTTGTATGAAAAAAAACATCTTCCATCCAGTTGAAGAATGGTAAGAAAACAGTTTACCTTGGTCATAGGAGATTCTTGCCAAAAAATCATCGACACTGCAAACAAAAAAAGTTTTTGATGGTAATACCGAAAAAAGAATCCCTCACTGGGTTTTGACGAGTGAAGACGTTTTTGAGATTGTTAAAGATTTGAAAGTAGTGCTCGGGAAAAGAAAACGGAATAATAAGGATCCGGTGGTTGATGGACCTTGGAAAAAGAGGTCAATCTTTTACGAACTTCCATATTGGAGGTCACTTTTCGTTCGTTATTGCTCGGATGTGATGCATGTTGAGAAAAATATTTGTGAATCAATAGTGGGCACGTTGTTTGACATTCCTAATAAGAGCGAAAATGGTGAAAAGGCACGGTTGGATCTGAAAAATTTGAAGATTAGACTTAACTTACTCCCTACGAAAAGAGGAATGCCACTTATTTACCTCCAGCAAAGTATACATTATCAAGACAACAAAAAAAAAAAAAAAAAAAGAGAAAGTTTTGTGAGTGACTTGCTTCTGTAAAAGTGCCCAACGAGTATTCTTTTAACTTCAAAAGGTTAGTGTCAATGAAGGATTTGAAGCTGATTGAAATGAAAACACATTATTGTCATATCTTGATGCAATAATTATTACCGCTTGCCTTGCAAGGAGTTTTAACGAATGATGTGAGATTCACAATTACCAAGTTATGCTCATTTTTCAATTCGATATGCTCCAAGGTAATTGACCATTTTATATTAGATTCGCTACAATCAGAGTTGGTTAAGACATTGTGCTTGTCTGAGAAGTATTTTCCACCATCCTTTTTTGACATAATGATTCATTTAATGGTGCACTTAGTGTAGGAAGTTAAGCTATGTGGACCGGTGTACTTGAGATGGATGTATCATTTTGAAAGGTACATGAAGGTTTTGAAGGGTTATGTCAAGAACCGAAATAGGCGGGAAGGATGTATAGTAGAAAGCTACATAGTGGAGGAATCGGTTAAATTTTACTCTGAGTATTTGTCCAACACGGAAGCGATTGGATTACCAAAGACTACAAACATTGACTCGAAAGGACTATCTGTTGTCATTCCTTCATCGGTAAATCGAGATGAATGGGAGCAAGCTTGTCTCTATACTTTACATAATAGGGTTGAAGTGGAACCTTTTATTAAGATTCACTTATAGGAATTAAGAGATGCAAATCCAAGAAGAGGAAGAAATGAAAAGTGATTGCAAGATGAACGCCATCGGATCTTTCCTCTGTGGATATGAAGACATGTCTTTTAGAAGGACGGCTTGTCGCAAGATTTAATAAACCTCGCTAGAGGACCGTCGATGATAGTTACATGGTACACATCATACTTCATCAATAGTTATACATCCTACACTCGCGAAAGAGATGAGAAGCATCCCGTTCAAAATAGTGGTGTTATTATCCATGCTAAAGTCATGCTTATTTTATTTGCAAAAGACAAGAATCCAGTCTATGGAATCATGAACTACTTCGGCTTCATTGAAGACATTTGAGAACTTGATTACTGTGAATTTCAAGTAGCACTCTTTAAGAGAAAGTGGGCAGACAGTAATTATATCAGGATTGACAATGATGACATCACAATGGTGGACATTAGACGATTGGGATACAAAAATGATTCATTCATTATGGCATCACAAGCAATTTAAGTATTTTATACAACAGATCCCAATAATTTAAAGTTGTCCTTAGTTGTGCTGATGAAGCAAAAAATGATCCGTGATGGTTAAGAAGATTATGAAGATTGCTCCGACATTCCATCATTCACAAAGGGATTGCCATCGGTTGATGAGATTAATGAATTTGATGATAATGTTTCTCACTTGTTTTGACCCGATATTGAATGGATACGTGTTGAGGAAACAAAGAAAAAAAAAAGAGTAAAACTTGGACATATTGTCATTTAATTTGTACATCATTACTATTTTATTTTAATTCAAGATGTATTAGATTTATTTTGTATTGTTACTTGATCTATATTGAACCTTAATATTGAACAGAGATCAATACTACATCTGTTTGGGTCACTTTTTAAATAACACACATGTACTAGGCCGTGGGATGATAGGAGAAAAAAAAACTGAGTTAAAAAAAGTATACTAGATTTACACGACGGTTTTTAGATAAAACCGTCGTGTAAAACCAGGGTTACACGACGGTTTTTGGACAAAACCATGGTGTAAACCTAGGGATTACACGATGGTTATCATAACTATCGTGCCAAAACCGTCGTGTAATTCAAGGATTACACAACGGTTTTGGCTAAACTGTTGTGTAATCTTTCGAAAATTTTGAAAATTTTGAAATTTCATGCTTTGAAATTCATGCATAAACCCTTAACTTAATTACACTTTCCTCTTCATTTGTTATCATTTTCATCTTCAATCCTCTAGACAACTCAAACTTTTCTCCTACCCACCTCCTTCGCCCGCCCACATTCCCCTCTCTTTTAATCTCCGGTGACGCTGTTGCCGCCTACCACTCTCTCCTTTTTTCCCAAACAGTTTCCATAACCTCTCTCCTTTTTCCGCTGTCGCCGTTGCCACCACTACTCTCTCCTAGTGTTCCCATTAAGGCCGTGACTATTTTTCTTCAAAGAAAGGAAAGGTGACTTCCATATTGCTCAATTTCTTGTTTTCTAACAAAAGTATGAAGACACAATGCTTTAATAACTTGCTTGGATTGTAATTTGTAATGTTGTTTGAATGTTTTTTTTTTAATTTATTTTTATTGTTGCTTTTTGTACACGAATCTTTTTTGTATGGTTTTGGCACTTTACACATAATTTTCAACACGGTTTTTTTCCACACACCATGTGCTCGATGAAATGTCAAAATGGATTTTTGTTTTGAATAATCACATGGATTTTGATTCTAGTGTGGTATGCTCGGTTTTTGAGTTATTGCACTTTGTACATAAATCTTTTGTGCACGGTTTTGGCACTTTACACACAATTTTCATTTTTCCGCACACCACATGCTCGATGAAATGTCAACATGGACTTTTGTTTTGGATAATCACATGGTTTTAGGTTTTTGGTGAAATTAATATACGAATCGTTTGTGCAATTTTTTGTCATTTTAAGTTTGTCGTGTATTGTGCTTTGTTTTGTTAATGTTATTGGTAGTTAATGTTAATTTGATTTGATTATATTGGTCTGCCATACTTTATTTTTGTATTTGTGTTGCAATAAATATAGATGAGTGTTGGAATGAAAAATGAGCCAAAATAGAGTTGAAGATTGCAAAAAGGGACGAGCACGAAGAAAAAACCTATTTAATCCCAATGCCGATGGCAAACGAAGGACAACTTTAATGAACCGCGTCCATATGGCGAGGAAAAGAGTTGACGAATTGAAGTCACCTTTGACGAGAAAGGACAACCAGAAGGGAAGCACGGTGATGAATTGATGAGCTTGATTACTTTCAGAGTACTTGTTTAAAATCATATGGTGAAGCTATAAGGAATTTTCGACATGATCTTTACAAGATGTTTGTCGAGGACTTTGTAATAGAAGATAGTGTGTGGACACGGCCTAAAAAAGTTATTGACAACTACCCCAACATAGAAGAAGAGGATTGAGTGAAATATGTTTAGTCTAGAACATCCTCACAATTCCAACAACTTTCGGATCGTGGAAGTGAAATAAGGACCAATAATGAATACACATTGAGAGGAGGCCGAGACAGATATAGAAAGCTTGACCAGAAAAATGTATGTCATTAAATTATTTGTTTAATTATTCATATACACTAACGATGTTAAATTACAGTTTAAGGAGACTGGGAAATGGAAAAAAAGAGATAGGTTGTGGCTAGATTCACGGACAGGCTCAGATAGAGAATTGAATGATCCATCATGTAAAAAAGTTAGCGAGTTGATAGTAAGTTTACTAATTAAAAATAAATTCTTCATCATTACAGTCACTTATAACACTTTTATTTATAATGTGTTTTTTAAATTATCCTGTAGATGCAGTACAACATACAGAAGAGCCAAAACACTTTTGAGTCAGTTAGCACTACTGATGTATTGACGCAAGCATTATCTAGACCTGAACACCCAGGATGTATCCGTGGGCAATCAAAGTTTGTAAAGTAGTCTCAGTACTTCAACCTAAATCGAAGTTCGAATAGAGATAATGAAGTACTGTCAATGAGACGTGAAATAGAAGAATTAAAGGCGTTGGTGAGTGGTCTATGTGCAAAGAAAGATGTGGACCTGTTGTTTGACCAAGAGAATGTGCCAACCGTTGACCAACACAATAGCTTTAAGGCTAGTTGCTCCATCCAAGAAAAACAACCTGGAGTGTCTGGTCCACCAACCATGCCAGTTGACAGTCAGGAGTGTAAGCTCTATATTTTCGATGAACTTCATGATGGATAGTTGCTTGTTGCATTTGGAAGAGCATGGCTGGAGAGCCTTCCCATCGATACAGTCCATGGGATTCCATTGGGTGAAGGGAACATGCGAGTGTCAATCAATGTGCCAAAATTAAAAAAAGCAACATTACCTATTCTGATGTACAAGGCAACAACTATGGAGGATGCTGTTAATGGGTTTGTACCTTGGCCTAAAACATTAGTTGAGCTCGACACGAGTATGAACAAGGCGAGTCGAGGGCCTAGTCATGTTCCTGACCAAGTAGCTGAGGGAAACAAACGCCAAAAAAAGCTTGGTCGAATTGAGGTATAACAAGATGCGCAACGACACAAAGCTTTGTTTGACTTTAATAAAATGAACATGGAGATAAGGCCTTTAGCTAATTATGCACAGAGTTCCATGCGTGAAGGTAATCAGATAGAGGTCCCACTACCATACACGATCATGGGTTTTGACATGTTTGTATTTCTGAACTTTGATGGTATTTATGAGTTCATTAATTTACAAGAAATAAGTGCGACTTGTATATTAGTATACATGAGGTACGTCATTTTATCTCTAAATTTTATTTTATTTTTATCTGGAAATTCTTCTATATGTCAGCCAGAGTAACAATTTTGATACGCTAATGCAGATATTTGGAGGAACTATGCAGGATTAACGGGCGAGCGGAGAAGAAGTTTGTGTTTATGTCTCCAACCTTGATCTCACCGGTTAGAGTAGATACACTAGATGCTGGCTTAAGAGAGTGAGTCAATGCTCTTGTTGCCTTTTTGCGTGACGCACCAAAACGATGACTTTATCTTGTGCCATATAATAGATGGAGACATTGGGTCTTGGGAGTCATTGACCCATGGGAGGACCTCATCCTTTATTTTGATCCTTTTCGAGAGAAGAAATGGGAGGATTTTACTAATCTAATGAAAATGTAAGTCAATTTTCATATGTTAATTTTTGATTTAATTTTAATTATATGCATCTTAATTATTTTGAATTTTACGAACTTGCTAGGGCCCTAACAGATTGGAAGCTTATAACCGGAGAAGGGATTAGAAAAAGACGATGCTATAAAACAAAAATCTCGGATCGTCCTTGTCCTCTCCAAGAGGGAAGTGTTGAATGTGGTTATTTTGTTTTAGGTTTTATGAGGGACATAGTGTTGAATGGAATTGACGTACTTGAAAGTAAATAATTTTTTACTTCTAATGATTTGGATTTAATTCGGGAAGAATGGGCTAGCCATTGCAATTCATTAATTATAATATGTAAACTTGTAATATAATATATGGTACATATTTTTACTTTGATAAAATGTAGCTAATATCTTGTCAATCGTATCTTGGATCGTGTATTGGATAACACACAGGTCATGCCACTCGTGGGAAATCACCAAAAAATGTCAAAATTTTTTTTTTAATTCAAGCCCAATTATACGACGGTTTTAAAGCAAAATCGTCATGTAATAGCTGAATTACACGATGATTTTAGCTCAAAACCGTCGTGTAATGTGTGCATTATACGGCGGTTTCGCTTTAAAACTGTCGTATAAAGTTCTCAATTTTGCAGAGTTTACTACCTGTATTTCTTGATTTGACGACGGTGTGAACCGTCGTGAAAGATTGAGATACCACGACAGTTAAGAAACTATCGTGGTATCTTTCACGACAGTGGATTACATGTGTAAACTTTACACGACGGTTAATAACCGTCGTATAATTCACAATTTTTACTAGTGAGTGCTTCTTTTTTTGGGAAATACAAGTGTGTGTATAGCATCACTTGGTGAATAAAACTGGATGTTTTGTACCAAAAATAATAATAAAGATTGAAAAGGCCGAATGCTGTTAAGAAATTAGAGAAGTTTTATTTGCTACTTTTAAATTTACAAATGTTCTTGTAATTAAAATATATACTATTTTCTCATAATAGAATTATATCATTTAATAAATATCTAGGAGTAGATAAAGTTAGTTGAGTGACTAAACTTGTAGATTCTCCTTGATATCAATCACTTTTCTAAAGAAAGTAGCAAAAAATCATAAAAGAGTATCGGTGGAGCACAATTCTAAATAGTTATATCTTCATAAAATTTATTTAATAAACATATTTTTCTTTCTTAATCAACGTGATTTAAATCTAATTAATTGTTTTAAAATTACATCTTGTTGTTAGGTTTTCATGCTCTACCTATTATATAACTATTTAATTTATTCAATAAGAAATTATATCAAGGACATCAATTAATTTTGTCTAAAGAAAATGCTGTGATCACGAGGAAATTCATCAAATTGAAAAGGGCCAAATAACTTCCCAAGAAAAGACCCCGTATGGGCCAAACGTGGTCCTGAACCTGGTCATGCGGAGGCCGAGCAAGAAGATATGGAGCCCAGAGAAGAGAAGAAGGAAAAAACAAAACAAAACAAAACAAAACAAAACAAAAGTCAATCCCTCAAGTAAACCAGTATGCAACTTTTGCCGTATTTCGAGAAGAGAAGTTTACAGAAATGCCACCTGAAAAAAAAAAAAAAAAAAACTTGACATTAAATTTCTAGTATCGATATTGAAACTTTAGATTTTTGGTTCCTAATTTGAAATTGCCCACACAATCACAAAAATAATATGCTAAAATACTATCGGTAATCTACCATATGCTA
This sequence comes from Ficus religiosa, assembly GCA_024759925.1. Lineage (NCBI taxonomy): Eukaryota > Viridiplantae > Streptophyta > Magnoliopsida > Rosales > Moraceae > Ficus > Ficus religiosa. The sequence continues at coordinate 9,282 of JAFMPE010137911.1, forward strand.
GCGAAACCAAGAACTCCAGTAACCATCCTCGTTGAGTAATATGGTATACTATTTTTGATAATCTATCAGATTTTTTTTCTCGATTTCGACAGCCGGTGATCACTGTTGGTTTTGAATTAATTATATATATATTTTTTAAATCAACAAGAGCAATTTTAATGAAACATATTTTGCTGACCAATCGACTAGTTATCTTGTATGAATAATAATAATAATAATAATCTACAGCTTCAATATCTGTGTAAGAAATTTAAAGGTGATTTTTTCTTTTTCCTGACGTTCTTGTTTATTAACCTGTCAGGAATACTTTGGAATTTGCATGGCTTGGAAAATTATTTCAAATTAATCAAGAGGAAGAAAACAAAGAGAGAAACTGTAGTTGTATGTTTTTGTAAAGATAACCGAAGGATTGACTTATTTTAAAAATTGTCATTAAATTGTTGTTTAGAAAAGAAATATCAAAATTTCCAAAAAGCTCAATCAACAGCGTTGTCATAATCAACCTTTATAGTTGCGAAGTCATGACGACTCCCCTTTAACCGAAATAAATAACATCAACAACTTCTAATCGTAACTCTATTAACTTAAATGCGAAATGAAGAAAATACCTTTATTTTTTTCAGCCCTTTAATCGAATTAGACTTAATCATAGGCCTCAACTTCTTTTAAGTTTCACTTAGAGAAAAAGTTCCAAATCAAAATCCGAAGTCACATTTTCTCAACAAGCTGATGGCAACTTTCCTGGTCCTCCACCCAAAAACGCTTTGTGAGTCTCAAGCGAAATCTTTCATTTTTTTCCTTCTTCTTCTTGTTTGTACTTTCCTTCTTTATTTTTTTTTAAATTATATTAGTTACATCAATTCTAATTATAACTTTTATGTACTAACTTATATGATATAATTTATCATTCACTAATCTCTTTAATATCTTATTGAAACTTAGAAATTTTGAAGTTTATTTAGGGGATTTTTTTTAATCTTTGTTTTGCAACTTTCATTGAAAGTTTTTTTTAGTGTTTCTTTAAATACCTCCCACGAAATTAGAAGTACCTTTTAATAGTATTGTGAAACAGTTCTTTGAAAAAAAAAAAAGAAAAAGAAAAAAAAAACCCTATCCCAAATATAACTTTTTTTTTTTTTTAAAAATAAGAATAATCCCAAGTATAACTTTTCTCTCAATAATTAGGCTTAAATGTCCAGTAGGCAAAGGCACATTCCTGTCCTCCTACAATAAATTACTGATGCCAAACAAATTAGAAAAAAGGTCAGATATAAATCCCATACCCTT
>JAFMPE010137923.1:11477-33797 GCA_024759925.1 Ficus religiosa
ATTATTATTATTATTATTATTTTTACAAGAGATCGTGATCCAAATCAACTAACCAAACAAGAATATTTAGGAGAAGTTTGGCACATCAATTCAAATTCCTCCAACTTAAATTATTTTTTATCTTTTTCTTAAAAAATTTTTTATCTTTTTTAAAAATTTAAAAATATTTACTATTAAAATTTAAAAATCTTAACTTAAACTACCTCACCAAACATTCGCTAAAACTGCACGCGACGCAAGTTATTTGAATTATGGGGCCTCAGAGTACGGACAGTACAGTTGTTGGACGATATGAGGACAGGCAAGTAATTTCATCTTTTATGCATGAATATCCAGCTTTTTTTAATTCAGAAAAAAATCTATAAATTGTTCAAAAAATAAAATGAACATCCTTTTATTTTTTCATTTTTTTCTTTTTAATTTGAGAATAAAAGATTCAAAATATATATCTTTAAATAGAATTATGTGTGATATTATTGTTGTATTATATTTATAATATAAGTAATTATGATTATTGGACAGCATAAGAGAGTTTCTTTTCTAATTTATTTTTTAAAATATAATATAGCATAATAAAGTTTTTTTTTTAACTTGACAGTAAAAGATACAAATTTTATATTTTAAAATGAAATCTGATGGAGTATTACATTATGCATAAACATAACAGAGTTAAACAAAAAGAAGAAAAATTATATAGAAAAAAATAAGATTAAAAACATAATTGAAAAACAGTTTTTTTTTTTTTTTGGTTCCGCGGGGCAAAAAGAGTTGAGAGTATTTTGGTAAATAGCCGCCCACTACTGCTTTACTGTCACCTGCTCCTGCCAACGTGCTCTTGTCGCATAAATCATCATCCAAATATCTTCAAAGGTTTTTTTGTTCTTTTTAAATTTTTTTTTTTACTGTAAATTATTCTCTCTTCTCCTCTGGCACCAATTAATACATTACCTAACACTAGATATCTCAAGATTCTCAGAGTCAATTAGCAAAACTTCCTTCACTTTTTTTTTTTGGGTTTTTGAAAGTTGTTTTCTATGGACAGACAAAGAAGTTTCTCCTTGAAAGCCACTAGATTATTTGTACTTTCCTTCACAGTCTCTTCTTCTATCCTCTTCATCATACTCTTCACCATTTGGGTCATAAAATCCACTCCTTCAGTTCCTGAACAGATCCATTTCCAGTTCAACACTTCCTCTCGCACTTTGGGTCTCAAACCGGCAAGTACTGCTCAGACTCTTACTGGTTTCAGTACGATTTCTTCAGCAAGTGAAGTAAATGACTCGATTTTGATCACTACCCACTTCAGAAAATATGAAAACGCTTCTGGGATGTCTGGGATTTCAGTTTTTAGTGGTCATCCTAGAGAGAACGGTGAATCCCAAGTGCTGGAAGATGAAGAAAGAGACGAAGGTGATGGCTTTACTGGTGATGAAAAAGTTGTAATTTTAAGTAGTGAGAAGATTGAGGAGAAAAATGCTTCAGAAACTTTGTTTAAGGAAGTTGTAGTACAGGAGAAGAGTGAAGAACCAACTGCATTTGAGAAAGGAGATTTGGTTTCAAGTGTCGAGAGGGTTGAAGAGAAGAGGAGAGGAAAGTGTGATGTTACAAGAGGGAGGTGGGTTTATGAAGATAGTTATCCCTTGTATACAAATGCTTCATGTCCTTTCATAGATGAAGGTTTTAATTGTCAGGCTAATGGAAGACCAGACAAGGAATACATGAAATTGAGATGGCAACCAAAAGATTGTGATACTCCAAGGTATTTCTTTTAATTCTTATTTCAAACTGCAATAATTTTTATGAATATTTTGTCAACAGAATAGGTATCACTTTTGTTTAGGCATAATGCAGTTAAAAGGAAAAAACAAAAGACAAAAAAAAAAAAAATCAATTTTGCAAGCCTATTAGGTGGATTTGGGGGATTTTTTTGGCCATTTAAAAATGGAAAAAAAAAAAAAGAAAAAAAAACCGGCTTTGTAGTCCTAAATTCTGTGTGCAGTGTTCCCTAGGTTCAAGCTTCTGGAACTTTATCAATTTTGAAGTGCTTCATTCTTTTTTTGTGGATATAGGTACAATGCCACAAAAATGTTGGAACTGATGAGAGGGAAAAGAATAGTTTTTGTGGGAGATTCAATTAATAGGAACCAATGGGAATCCATGCTTTGCATGTTAATGGGAGCTATTAAGGATCCTAAGAAGGTCTACGAGACACACGGGAGAAGCATCACCAAAGGGAAGGGACAATATAGTTTCAGATTTGTGGTAAATCTTTGCTGAATTTGCTCTGCATTGTCATCGATTCTGTTTGTTGTTGGTGCTTTTCAATACTTACTTTTAAAGTTGTTTGTGGGCTTGTTCAGGATTACAAATGTACAGTTGAGTACTACGTGAGCCATTTCTTGGTTCATGAGGGCAAGGCAAGAATTGGGCAGAAGCGTGTCCAGACTTTGCGGATTGACTCTATTGACCGTGGCTCATCTAGATGGAGAGGTGCTGATGTTCTGGTTTTCAACACTGCACATTGGTGGTCCCATTTCAAAACTAAAGCTGGGTCAGTTCCAATGTTTAAGTATTAGTCCTGGAGTTTTGATCTTCGTTAGAGCGTTGCCATCCGTCATGTGACGCATTACTACATGTGTGTGAGTAAAGAGTTGTATTACATGGGAAAAAAAAAAAAAAAAAACTAGATTAGCTTTTTTTATGTGGCAGTTTAAATACACCGCCACTTGTGTGGTGAATGGTGATTGCATTTCTGATAATGATAAATAACGTTGTCTCTTATCCTTAACTTATTGCTCTGTTAGAAGCAAAATTTTCTTAGCTTTCGCACTGCAAGGACCTAATACATGAGTTGAGACACTAATATTTGTTTAACAAAAGCACGTAAACATTTGTTCTGAAATTACTGAAGTTTCATGTCTCAAACTCTTGAATTTGCAATGATGTCTGAATTGGAAGATTGACATATGGTTAAACTGTAACAGGTCTTGAGATTTCTCTTGGATAATTACTAACACCTTGATGAGTTTTCGTATGTTTTAACGTTTGGAGCTTGGTATCAGGATCAATTACTACCAAGAAGGAGGTCAAGTTCATCCTCGCCTTGACGTTTCGAAAGCTTTCAGAAAAGCTTTAACGACATGGGCATCATGGGTTGATAAACACGTCGATCCCCGCAAGACCCAAGTTTTCTTCAGAAGTTCAGCACCTTCCCATTTCAGGTTTGCCCTCAAAACCTGACGCTTCATCAAATGATAATTGGAAATTCTTCATGTCAATTGTTAAGTAAGTTACAATCATTCAACAGGGGAGGCCAGTGGAATTCAGGTGGGCACTGTAAAGAAGCTACTCTACCACTTCCTGAAGTTTCAAGCAGTGTTGTTACAGAGAAAAATATGATTGTTAAAGAGGTTATAGAACATATGAGAACTCCTGTCACTTTCTTGAACATTACGGCTTTATCCGAATATCGAATAGATGGACATCCTTCAATATATGGGAAAAAACGAGGAAAGCAATATTCTTCAAGCATTCAAGACTGCAGCCATTGGTGTCTTCCTGGTGTTCCAGATTCCTGGAACGAGATATTGTATGCTTATTTGCAGTCTAAATCTGGGTCAACTGGTATTAGGCTTGTTGACTGATAAATTCTTTAATTTATTTATTCATTGATTTTTATCACAAGACATCAGTTTGCCATCCAATATGGGGAAAAGAGCTCCCAACTGCAAACAGAAATTTCTTGCTTAAAAAAAAAAAAAAGAAAAAAAGAAAAAAAGAGAAAGGTCCCATCTCATATTGGTAGAGCAATCAATTTCCCTTGCTGTCATATATGCTGTAAATAGCTCTCCAACAATATCAATCCCTCCATTTATGAACTCTAATTCGAAAAGTGCTACAATAATTTTATAGCTTATTGCTAATGTATTATCTATAGTAATCGTCCTTCATGGTCAATTAACTTGATAGAATGTCTTGAAGCATACTCTGCTACAAACTCTGGGTATAGGAAATATGTAGGCATATCAACGTGTATAAAGTTGGCATGCTTTACTTCTTAGTTCTCACAAGCTTCATTTCAGTGACAATTCTCGTCCTTGAGGGAAACCTCCAGAAAGCTATATACAAGATAATCCATATTTGCCATCAATGAGATTGGTGTTTCTTTGCTCGCCCTTGAGAGGTTGATGGATCGTCCCTCTTGGAGCCCTCCGGTTTTCGCGCCCATGCAGGAGCTTGATCTGGCCCATAACGATAGTCGTAGAAGAGCTCCTCACTAGCTTCAATATGCTCTTTTGCAAAAATGCCTACTCGATGATCTCCTGCCACCAACATGACCTACAAAGACAAAGACCCATTTATTGTCAGCAAATGTAAAGTACTACATGAATGATTAAATAAAACTGAAATTCTGATACCTTAGCATAACAGTTCGGATTTGATGAATGGTTTGCAAATTTTAGCTTGTCTCCTTTCCGATAAGCGTCTAGGACGTACTGTGCAAACAAAAAGGAAGTTGTTTTTAGATTTTGAATAGCTCATTAACTGAGCCAATACAGGAAGTATTCTTCTTAGTATGTCTTTCCAAGCGCAAATATGGAACCCAAAGATGAAAAATAACAGAGAGAGCAGAAAAAGCATGAATCAAATCCATGAATTCCAAAGAAACATTGATTGTTAAGCAATGGAGACAGCTTTATCTTGCCTGATCATTCAGGTCAAAAAGGAACGATGAGTTTGCGCGATCATAAATCTTCCCACGCTTATCGGCTTCTCGGTGGGAAATAAGTTCACCGGTATATTCTCCAAGATAATCATTTTTGTTCACAGAGTTCTGAAACGATGTAATCCAATTTGGTGAGAATCATGTCTTATAAGTTTAAGCAACATGAATGGTATTCGGCTCCAAACCTTTATGAAGGCTCCCCATCCAGCAACATCAGACTTTGCCAAAAGAATCTGATAGGGAAAAAAAAAAAAAAAAAAAAGGCAAATAACTATTAATCTTAAGACGATTTTCACATAATGAAGCATCGATTTGTTAAATAAATGCTCGTTCCCCACCCTCTGCTGTTGCCTCAGAAGAAGTCTCATGTTCCCACATTGGCCATCCCCTTGTCTCGGTGGCTCCTCCAGTGAACCATCCCCGCAACTGCAATCCAGAAGTGAAATTTATTACTACAGTGAGAAACAATATGAGAGACTCTAAAATAGCCGGCATGCGGATCGGTTGATCCCGACATGAATGACATATTCTATATGTCCTCTCAAAAAGAATGTTTGTAGGAGCTGCCTAATTTTTCCTTCATTGAGGTGATGATAATACCCATCCCCGTGTCAATGGTAAAACTAGATATTTAAAAACTTCACTAAGACAAGCGACATTCAACATCAACATAGTATCAATGGTGAGAGGATGAAAGTCGTTACCTAACCCAACAATTCCGACAAACATCAGGGTCACATTCACGTCCAGCAGCAAAGCATGGGCACTGGCGACTTCTGCATTGACTTTTTGCGCAATGACACCCCCGAAACCGATTTTTGCAGCTCTTTGAGCACCTGAAAATTCAAGAGTTATATGTATGGATTGAGATTTTCTCTCATTCATGTTTGTGCATCAAGTGGAACTCTGGCTGGAAAGGAAAATGTCAAGAAACTCGTGTAATGAGTTCATTAAAAATTTAAATGCAACCTATAACTAATTTAGTTTGCTTTAGTGGTTCAGCCTTAGAATTCTGATTTCATAATTTTTTTGCTTTCGATGTCAAATGCAGCCCTAAAGTGAGAAAATCCCAATACAAATGACCCGTAAGGTCAGAGGATCAGAGCCTAGTAGACTCCTGTAGGACACAGTTGCATATAGAAGTGTGACCAGGACAAATGATAAATGTGAAACAGTGCAGGATAGTGTCCAAACAATTATTGTCTACTTCTCAGTTACACTAGACAGGAAATTTAACATACCCGCAGTATTTTTCGCAGCAAGTTCCATTGTCTAGACAAGTACACTGCTTCCCGCACATAGATTTGCATGCACAGGGTGTATATTGCTTACAGGACTGATTTTTACCATCAGCAATTCTTTTCCAAATTGATGGATGGCCAGGAGATTTTGTAGAATATTTAAGCTTTCGTGCTTTGCCTCTTCTGCGAATCAACCGTGACTTTGTTGGCATCTCTTGGTCCTTTAGAACAGAGAGAAGGAGAAGAAGTTAACAAATCTGTCATCTTCTGTGTTGCAGAACCAATTGATCAAGCACCAATTGGCTTAACTTACTACGCATATGCATGACAAAAATTGATTAGCAATTGAATAATTATTATCAGCTTGATAATCTCAATCCAGATTCCACAGGCTAAATTCTAGACCAACCCAATCATCTTAATGTTTCACAAGACGATAATGACAAAAAAGTAATAATGTTTTTTTTTTTTTTCGTTTTTTTTTTTAAAGGAAAAACGAATGATGCTTACAGTACAGTCTGTGTCAGTTTTCCCGTTTTCATCCAAAAATGAACTTGACCCAATGTTAGATTTGTAAGGCATTGAAACTTCCCCCGCATGCATGTAACTGGACACCTCCAAGCAAGTCTTCAAGCCAGAAAGTAAGTTTCTGGCTATGAGACAACTGCAAAACACGAGTTATACATCATGCTCATGAGGTGTAAGGCAGTGAAAAGATCAATCTAAAATTGTACGCATGCCACCTAAAATGTGTACCTGTTTCTCCCAAATATCTCCAATCCTTTCATGTATAATTCTTTCTCCATTTGTTTCCACTCACAGTTGCTAGACCTCCCCACAATTTGTCCTTCCTTGGAATCAAATGACTGCTTCAATTCAAGTTCTTCCATAACGCCCTCTGTTTCTTTTGCAACATTGCCCTCCAGTTCATCGGCGGAAGCACACCCAGAGTTCTTTGTGATTAACTGAAGTTCGTTTTCTGTATTGGAGCTAGCATCTTCATGTGTACTATTGTCATCGGAATTAAGATCCTTAACTTTAATATATTCAGAAGTTTCAATTTCAACATCAAAAGCAGCTAATCTTTTTTGTTTTTTACTTGAACCCTGGAGCTCATCGGACATATTTTCTGGGTCTTGTGGCAGTTCAGATGTGACCTTGCGCTTCCCTATGTTCTCACAGTCTGCAGCAACTTCAGAATTATAAGCTGTGCCTGACTGAACAGGGATAGTAGTTTGAGGAACAGAGCTTTCATCACTTGTAATGTCTTTAGTGCCAATTCCACTTGGTTCTCCAGCACTAGATGATGCTAATCTTTGCACATTACTGGTATTTGGGTCTTGCAAGTTTTTGGCACTATTCAACTGCAGCAACTATGGTATGTTGAGACTTTAAAATCCCAAAGAACAACTAAAACATGGATTTAAGGCAGACAGAATTAGATAGCAAGCTCTCATTAGACAACAAAGAAAAGGTAGCCATGGCAGAAAATTAACCAAACAAAAAATTATTAAAAGCGTACGGGAGATTATGTCTTAGATCCTTTTAAGAAAACATAAGCCCTACCACAAGGTGACATTGATCACTGCAAGGCTTTCTATCCTCTTCATGTTCAGACCAATACAATTGCTTCTCACTCTGTCAAGCCAAACCTCCAAATCAAATATATCAACAAATGAACTAAACTATTTATAGGTTGGCAGGAATGGAAATCGGTTTCTTACAGGGTAAACAACTGTATGGGAACAGCCATGCAGACGACAATCAAATAGCTGTCGGAAAGAATGCAAACATATAAGCATAGAAGTTCACGTAATTATGCGCTTATATCAGATCATGTAAAAGTACAACATTCACATCTTATGTAGGACGACACCAAGTACCATGCAACGCCGGCAGAAAAGATTATCAAAAGAATCTAAAGCAGCTGTAAGACTCTTGTCCAGCAAAATGCCCTTTCCAGGTTCATTTGGGTTGTCTTTCGTTTCGTTCTTTTCTTTAATTGTGTTGTACCGTTCCTTCAAACATCAAAATAATATACAGCTCTCAGCAAAATCAAAAGTTAACGCATTACTAATAATGTCTCAATTTTCATTTTTTTTGGGCTAGGAATTCTTGATTGTAATTTATAAAGCAGGCAACCGTCTTTCAAAAGAGTAAAGAGTAAGAGAACTAAACCAGACTACCTGGATCTCCAAAGTAGTGGCTCCAATAAAATTGCTCACACATTTCACAACTTCCTCACCCAACCCATGCTCACAAAGGACCATCCTGCCAACTCAACAAAGAGAGAGTGAAAATTGTTACTAAGTGGAGTATTATCCTCATATAAAATCAGAAAGAGACACAATCATTTGGAAGCAGTTTATTAGAATCTAAGCCCCAATTGTATATCAATTTAAGTTCCTCTATGCAAACAAAGAGAGTTTTCGAAAGTCTAGCATCTTCTAAGTTTACACTCACTTCAAGAATTGATCTTCACCCTCGGTAAATTCACGTTTCTCTTCCTCACGTTCTGGAATATCTTCTTCACTGTCACTGCATATCAGCGCTTCACTGCCATGCTGATCATAGTAAATTCGCCTCTTCCCAACTACTGACTGATCATCAGCCATTCTCTGATTCCTGTACTGTGTATTGCAAATTTCAGATAAAAGGAACACAGAAAGAATTTCCCAATTGAAAGAACGTATAAATGTGCCAAAAATCACAATTGAGCAACACAAGCAGAACACGCCACCATACCTGTCCAAGAATATCCAGGTCGTATATGGTGGTAACCTCTCAACATAAGTCAACTTGGTACTTGATGGGGGTGCAATATCATGACAACTAACAGGGTCTTTATCTCCATATCCCTGAGCACACCCGCTGAGTTTACATAGAGGATGTTCAATTCTCCAAGGGAGCATTCTTCCACTCCCATTTTCACTCCCATTTTCTTCCTTATTTGAAGTATGCTTCTTAGATGCTGGTGATAGATTCTCCAAAATGTGATTCTCTAGATTCTTCCCATTCTTCTCGAGTTTTTCCTGAGATCAAAATATCAAACACGATGACTCCTGTTATACTAGCATCGGGTATAATCGAATGCCTTCGTTCAAACACAACACCACAATGACGAAATTGAATGCATTCATTCAAACAGAATCACTCGTTAGCCAAAACAATATAGATATGTACATATATATATACACACACACAAACAGAAAAGGCTGAGTTAACCATGCAACCATAGGTGGCATTATGTCTTAAAGTCGTTTTGTATTTTAACCAAACTAGCAGATAAATTTAAAATTTAAAACAATGGTTTCAAACAATTAGGCAGGTATACTAGTGAAACTTGCGCTGACGACACGCGCTCGCGCACACATATATGTGTAGGTGCCGTGTAGGAGCCCCTCCCTATATATTATTATTATATATATGAATATAAATATATATATATATAAAAGAAACAACTTCTCAAAAGGAAACTTCGCCAAGGCAGTCTGTACAACAATCTCCATAGTAACTACAAGTCGCAGATCATCATGAAAAGACAAAATTGAATCAAAAGAGAATACATACTCTTATCGAAAGTAGTCTCTCCGATTGAATTTGCTTCTTCAGATGATTCATCTTCTGCACCAAGTTCCCAAGACCATCGCTTGGCTGCTATCCGTTCAATTTATATGCACAAAAATCACAAATTTTCGTCAAATTATACAACAATCACACAAATGCTACAGTCCACTGAACATATCTCCAAATTTTCTGAAAATGTCATCAAAACCAAAATTCGATTCCCCAATTGAGCTAAAAGAATCCATTGATCGGTCCTCCAATACAAAATTCGTCTCATTTGCATAATTTCCGAACTCGATCATTGTTTTCACTACCCGAATCATACCGATTCCGATCAAATTGAGAAAACGTCGACGAAAAGGAAAAAACAGAGCCGAGAAAATAATCAACAAAGTGGAAGGATTTGATGACAAAGAACGACAGAGATAAGGATTCAGACGGAGTAGAGAGAGAAAGGCTAGAGAGAGAAACTAACTCTGAGTTTGTAAGCAGAGTCGGTCGCTTTGGAAACCACCATGGCGTTCCACCCACACAGCACAACTCTTGGCTCTTGCTCTGCCTCTGCCTCTGCTGAACTCTTAACACAAGGGCAAGTGAGAAAATAAAATGAAATTGAAACGCTTGTGATTGACACGTGGCGCATGGCGGACGTGGCGCACATGCTCCACTGAATCACACGTCATAAGAGTTGGATTTATCCGACATGGCATAATAAGATAAGATAGCTTGACCGTAACGGACGTACGGTTACGGTAGATTGGAAGGGGGTTCAAATGGGCCGTAGGGGCCCTTTTTGAGTGGAGCACAAGAAAGAGGGCCCACCATATAGGCCTATTAGGAGATGGAGAAATGGAAATAGGATTGGGTAGTCGGTAGCTTCGGTTCGGTAGATATTGCTATTTTAACTATTAGATCAATTTTCTAACTGTCTAATTTATACTTAGAAATAATTCTAAGTGTTATATTATATAGTTTTAACATAAATATTCATATATCATATCATTAAAAAGTTAATTAATTAAATAGTTAATTTAATAATTAAAATAAAAGTATCTACATAAAGTAAAAGTATAGTTTTCAATATAAATTTTGTCTAAATTAGAAGTAAAACCCTTTTGTCATGTAAAACTAAGGTTTTTTTTTCTTGAACCAATTAAGAAAAATAATGGAGATGAATAATAGAATTTATTAATGACAATGGGTCAAATTTGTATTATTTTCTCACGAATTCGCTACTTGAACTCGCGTTAGTTTTCAAGAAACAGAAATAAAGACCACCATGAGACGAAAAGAAACAAATGACAGCCTAATAGTTTTGATATAATTCTAATATATTCCCCGGTTCATAACAACTCAATATTTTTGATATATATATATATATATATATTTTTCCTTAGTATTATATCCTGTAATAAAATTTTCTTCAGAATGATCCATAGCAGTTTAAATTATAAATGTTGCGGTGTTGGAAAATCCTACTTGACATTCAAACAAGCTAATTGAAATAAGCACTAGAAAAGAAATTGAAAAGAGCTTCCATTGAAGCAAACAATCCAAGAACATCAATCACACCGGTTAAATTAACATAACCATGTTTTTTTTTTTTTTTTTTTTTTCAACTTTCAAAGGAACATCCAAGCTGAAAGAGAATGAATTGGGGTTCCTTTCCACCCGACCAAAAGGCACTTGCCATTCCTATCAAGAGTACAGGAACTACCATATCCAAACTGTTTAGCCACAAGGCTAGCTTGGTAGTAAGACGAGTCACTCAGTTTCATCTCCACCATCCTAAACCTGGCAAAGAAAGCCCTCCACACACCAATTCTCACGTTTCTATTAGTCCTCTCAATCCCCTCCGTCGCCACCATGTTTCGGATCCCCACCGCCAAAATTCGTTCCATCGTCGTCCTAAAATCTTCCTGATTTAAGCAAATATTGAAGCAATCGAAGAACGCGGCGTAGAAGAACAATGCCTCGATGAATCGCCTTGCAAAGGACGGCGAATTGTGATCCGCTTCCACTTCCACCACCACCATTATGGAAGGTCTAAGATTCCTGATCACTCTCATTAGCTTTTCTAGGCAATGAGGCCTCCAAAGCATTGTCCTTAAGAACAACGAGGAGTGAACCGCTACGGTCTCATCGAGCTCAATTTCGAACAATTCTTCCTTGATATCTTCCATGTCCGACACAATCACGGCCTTAAACAAAAAGGGCAGGTTTAAAGACTCAGCGAGACTCTCCAAACGTTTTTGCGTCTCCTCTATTTTCTGCTTTCCTCTTTCCCCAATGGCAGTGATCTTAAGAAGCTCAATTGGCCTTTCCTCTCTCCCCGCGAGTGCTTGCATTAATCCTGTCCATGATAGTGAGAAAATTATTCAATGCAATTGTATGATTGACCGATCCAGATCGGATGTAAATGTTCTTTATTTTTTTTTTTTTAATTTAAAATTTAGATCGAGTCGGATTGGATATTGATTCTTACCTGTCCATTGAATTCCGCTTCTTATCTCGAGATCGATCAAGTGAAGCTTAGTCGCGGGCTCGAAATTCTCCACTAGAGCTTGGATAGCTGGGAACTGCATCACTTGAAAGAAAGGAACTTGTTGGTGGTAACCAAGCGTTGTGAGGTTAGTACTCAATCCTTGTGTTATCTGATCGTTTTCTACTAATTTCTCGCGATCTGCGGAAACTACTCTCTTTGGTCTAGTAGTACCGTTGAACATACTTCCATTTTCTTTCTCAATTCTCTCTCGTAGGGCTTCCGTAAAAACGGAGACAACTCTCTCGACGGGGTTAGATTTGGATGAAGCAGTAGCTTCGCAGTTTTGGAGCAATCTGGTTGCACGATCGAACTGTTGGTAGCCTACTTTCTCGGCGGCAGCTAGGAGACTGTGGACGAGCTCGACGTCTTTCGTTTCACCTTCCGAGAGTCCCGATAGAGCATAGCCAAAAGGGTGTAACGGCGTTAAATGGTCCTGATTGCCCTGGTCCGAGAATTGTATGAACCTTGCTCCAGCAATCCTAACTATCTCTTCAGTTGATAGCTTCGGACGGCGAGGATAGGCGTGCCTGGTTTGTGGCTTATTTATGTTTTTTTCGACATTCAACTTGTTGAACGCTTTTCTGCGATTGCTTAGGAGCTCTAGAGAAGAGAAGGGAGTTGGACTTGGCATTTGCTTAATGGCTTCTGCAATATCACAAGTAGTACTAGTATTAATAATGGTATTAGAACTGGTATTAAAATTAGCACTAGTACTAGTACTAATTTCCTCCATTGGTTTTGCTGGTGGGAACAAGGAAGTCATGTCGAAATCTTCGAAAATCGAGTAATTGGAATTGGGTTCTGGTTGTTGATCTAGATGTTGATTTCCGGACAAGTGATGATCAGCTAGTCCTTTCTCGGACTTATTGTGTTGATCGATAAAATTGCCATACTGTTCAAGAAGATCATGACCTCCAAGGTCTTCCATTGCAAAGAAGACGTTTTTCGCTTTGTTTAAACCAATGATTTCTTCCTCTTGGTGATTCTCTGAAATAGGAACATAGCCGCCCTGGATTTCATCGAAATTGAACGGCAGTGAAAGATCATAGAACGAAGGATTAGGCACCATCTCAGCAAGCTAGCAAAAAGCTGGAATGATTATACCTTAGCCAAAATCTGGTACTAATTAAAAGATCATCTCTGTTTAGTGTGTAGCTAGCTATCAAAATACAGGTCATGCTATATTATACTATTTTTGTATGCTCGGTTGGTCATAAACCATGTCTTTAAGCCTGTAAAAAACGGCCGGCGATGGTGATTTTTCGATGTTATCAAGGAAGCTCAGCTGCCCTGTAAGCAATAATTTTGCCTAAAGTTTGATTAAGAAATTGTTTCTACACTTTTCCATGAAGAGTTCTTGCATTAAAATATGCACGTGGGGTCACGTTTTTATCTCCAAAACAAGAGGAAGAGTCCATATAGGAAGACAATGTGAGTTCATCTCGGAGGATATCTTATGAAATATTCCATCAATTAAATTAAAATATAAAAGAAGATAATTAAGCCAAAATCCGGATTAATTAGAATGGCAAATGAAGGAGTTTAATAATATCTAATTGAAACAAAGATGACGTAACTCAACTCGTTGGTGTTTTGAAGGGACAAACTCCAAAGACACGGAATACAAGTAATGGGAACAGCAAAATTAGCTAGGTCCATGGTAACAAAGTATTTGCGAAGTATTTGGAAATTTAGAAAATCTCTAATCTATGTACTTGTCAATTTAATAAACCATATTAGGAAATTTAACCTCTAAAAAATTAATTTATACTAGCTAGGTGAAGACATAGTATACCGTTACCATATTTAAGTTTTGACATTGTATATATGGCTTGTTATAACTCTTTTTTTTTTTTTTTTTAATGCATGTTGTGGCGATAAGTAAAAGATGCAAAGTACTTCTGCACAATTGCTTAGGACATATTCCTTAAACATTAATTATTATTACGATCATATCGGAAGAAGAATAATGTTACGAAGTATCACTACTGATATTGAATATCCCATAATATGGGACTCACAGATGTCAAATGAGACTCATTTTTTATTACTTATGATATTCAATATTATTGATGTTTTAAAACATTTTTTATGACAGAATGATGTTGCGGCGGTCTTTAGTCAGCGACATCAGATGAATTCTATAATTAATAACCATACCATTAATCCCTCTTCTTGCTCGAAATACTCTGAAATATAAATCCTACCACTTGCATATGTTTTATATATATATATATATATATATTTACAGTTGGCGTTATACTCCTTTGTACACAATATATGGAGTACATTAATATTAGATATATCTGTCGGTTCATTGGACCCTCCTTGTTCAAGAGTATACAATAAGCTAGAATCTTTAAAAAATGAACATAAAAAAATATATAACAGATGTTAAGTTTCCAACCAACTGATTATTTTTATATCTTTTTTAAAAGCGAAATGTGTAGTTCATGACCAAAAATTAGTCCACGACCAAAAACAAAATGGATGGAGTACATTAACATTGGTCCACTCTCTCTTGTTCAAGAGTATACAACAAGCAAGAATCTTTTTCACCAAAAAAAAAAAAAAAAGGAAAAAAAAAAAAGAAAAGTATTTTGGTAAAACAATATAGGATAAACATACATTGCCGTTGCTTCAGACTTTATCTTCATGATCATCATCATCTAATATTAATCTCATTGGCCTCCGACAACAAAACAAAGACATGCCAACCCACATAAGAGCCTTAGCAACCCTAACCATCCCAACCGTTACCGTCAGATAATACAACCACCAACCGGCAAAGTCACCCAATCCAACGGCCATGGACATCTCTCCTTTGGCCTCAGCCACGACCACCAACGACTCAACCTCGTCCCTCAGCCGCCAGTACCACAAGCTCGCGAACCCTCCGGCCATCGCCCCCCGCTGGACCCACTTCTCGGTCGAAGAAACGACGCCCAAAATAGTGTCGTTCACCACCGGCCTCACCACAAGGCTGGACCAATGAAGCATGGTCTCATGCAAACCTAGGAAGAAAATCACCCTACTGAACAACGTCCTCTTGTCCGCTCCGTTAAGGCTCGATGACGAGAAGCTGTAGTCGGTCCCTAACGCCACGGTTCCCTCGATCCCTAACCCGACACAGACTTGAAGCGTGCAGAGTAAAATCCACGAAGCGAATAATCTTGGACGTCGGAGATTATGATAATGTTCTGAAGTAGGGCTTAAGAGAGTGAGTTTGTTGCCGGTGAGGTTGTGGACGAGAGCGGAGATGCTAACGGCGGAGACGAGGGAGTAGAGAAGAGCCGGGTTTGTGCAGAGGAAAATGGAGAAGAAAGTGGAGGGTTCCGAGGAGGGAAAAGAGGCGAGGCTTAGGAGAAAACGAGCGGAGGAAAGCCTTGCTAGTAGGAGAAACGACAACGGAAGTAAGAGGCTGAGGAGTGTCGTTGTGGTGACACGAAACGGCCCTTTGATACTCACTAGGACTGAATTGAAAAAATTCTTTTTCTTGGATTTCTGAATATGAGATGAAGAGGTTTGATGATGATGATGATCAACCATGTTTATTTTCTTGGGGTTGTGATATGCCCTGAGAGCAAAAGCTTAATTTGTTTTGTTTGGATATATGTGACAAGTAATTATATTCACTATATATGTGTATATATTGTTATATATTCATGTGTTTGTTAGCAGCTGAGGTGAGCTGACCCAATTATTAGTTTGCAGAGAAAGGAATATAGCTGAAGTGGTTGCCACGTCCTTGGGTCGTGTTAATAATTGGACAACCAAAACATGGAATACGTGAATTTTATTATATTTTGCTCCCCAAAAGAGTTTGAAGTTTTTAAAATCTTTTGTTTTTTGTTTTTTTTTTAATTGAAAAAAAAAATTTTTGAACCAAAATTTTTTGATTTGTTTTACGTACGTATTAAGTTTAAATATATGAATATCTATGTATGTAGTTTGTACGTGCGTATATAATATTGTAGTATAAACATGTAATGTATGATTTTTAACGGGGATATTGGTTGTCTTCCTTGACTTGAGCCATTCCAACGTGGCAAGTTGCCTAGCCAGTAATAGATTTTCTTTTCTTTTCTTTTTTTGGATAATGTTGGAAAAATAGTCTTCTTTTTTTTTTTAAAAAAAATTTTAAAGTACTTTCTTAACTAATATCTTAAGTAATGTAAAATTAGAAAATCGGCTATCTTCTTAAAAATGATTTATCAATAATTGATCGATATCAATTATTATTAAATCGAGTGTTGGTGATCAATTACTAATTGATCTTATTGTCTAACTAATATAATTAAATAATTTACTCAACTAATCACTGATAAATTGAATTCGATTGAATTCATTCTCAAATTGGATGGTATTATCTTGTACGTTCTTTTGGGGATAGATCTAGAATAATTCAATATTGATCCTAAAAACAAAAAAATTTACAAATGACTATTATGTATTAAGAGCTGAATTAGCTAAGCGAAAGATAAATCATGCACGGTAAGGTAATACTCTCATTGTATATAGAAGGGTGGGTATCTGGGATATAATTGGTCCCTGCAGAAATAACAATTACCAAAGTCAACATGTTGTTAGACGTGGAATATTATATATAATTAATACTGGACTAATGTTACATGATTAATCAATTGACAATTCTACCCCGATCCCACAACTACTTGTATATGGACATTAATTATTCATCTTCTTGCTCTTGACTTGCTCTAATATTTCTTATAATAATATCTCCAACGTCCAGCTTGTTAGTTGCTTTGATGCTGCCTAATACCAAAACCCAATTTGAGTTTCACGCATTTCTTAAATGAGATCTTAGTGATTTAGAAGAGCTAACTACTCAGATACATGGGCAGATGTCGGTGGGGGCAAGTGGTAGCTATAGCCCCCACTGAAATATGTTTCCTTTTAATTTTACCTCAATGAATTTTTTTCCTTTTAATTTTACCCCAAAAATTTTATAATTTTTCTACTTTGCCTCATTAAAGATTAAAAAAATCTCTATATAACTCCGAAAATTACTTAAGATATTAAAAACTAAAACTTTCATATAGCTCCCACTAAAATTTTACCTTTTAGTTTTTATATATTGATGCTATTTATTTTACGACCCCTACTATAATTTTTGTCTAGCTCCATCACTATTTTTATATATAACTATTCGTGTTGTGTGCATCGATAGGAATGTTTTCCTTATTTTATTCTTATAATATATGGTCACTAACTTAATTAAGAGCTCTATTTGGCCTATCAGCTATATGACAATGGATCTGTATTGGCATGAGTGAGACTAGGCCTGTCTTTCAAGTAAAATTACATCATTCTTTCCGCTCTACATATTGATGTGTCATGAGATTTCTTCTATATAGCAACAATAGAAGAAGAGATGGCATCAACAATTCCTCCTTGTACTTAAAAAAAAAAAAAAAAAAAAAAAAAAAAAGAAGGGAAAGAAGGAAAGAAACGAACAAACAAGAACACTCTTATATATGCCATCTACTCCTTTGACCTTTTGTTTGTATAATGTGACTACAGAATTCTTTGGTAGGTAAAGGAAAGAAAATACTACCGGTATATTCTGTTGGCCTGGATCGTTGAATATCATCAAATGATTCACATATGTATATAATTTTTTTCATTACTCCTATATATATTCTGTGCTATCTAACAGTTCAAATCGACACTGTACCAATATGAGCCTTCTCTAATAGTGTACTTTTTCTTTGGCTCAGCTCTCTAATAATGTAATTATTTCCTGAAGTTGGCACAAAATCACTCTTTGGATTGTTTCATCCCCAAGGGGTGGTGGGCTCAAGACTGCGCAAGTGGGAATTATCAGGCCGTGCAGAGGGTCCAATAGCCCACAAAGTTGGACAAAAATGACTAGTCGTTCATCCATCATTGACACATTAATTTCCAATATCCTTACTTTTCATGTCCTTGCAATGATAGGCATCCTCTTTTGACTATTTACCATTTTGGGTCCACAGATTTAGATGAAATTTGCACATTGATTCTCACGCCAGGAGAGGTGGGGTTCTAATGGCTTTGGATTCTCCATCCAATTCAAGACTCCATGTTCAATCCCACATTTTAGTTATTGATGCATTTACTGAAATTTAGAATTGCCTTGTCCAGTTTAAGCGTGTGTTTAACAGGAGGAAAAAGTGAAAAGAACGGAAAAATTAAAAAAAAAAAAAAAAAGATTTCAACATCTATAATTGTTTGATAAGAGAAAGAGAAGAGATCTCTAGCCTTTCCCATTTCCTTCATCTAAACAATTTACCACCATCTCGTTCTAATTTTCTCTCTTCGATTCATGTTTGCTTTTAATATACTAGTTGACAAGCGCGAGCGTAGACAAGCCAAAAAAAAAAAGTGATGATTTAAGACCTATCACGTGACATTAACGTGACATCATGTAACTGTCACAGAACAATCAATGAAGGAAGCGGAAGAGCCTATTGACTCTTACATATAGCTAATAGATTAAACTCTATTTGATTCGTCGATTGAAGTTAAAATTTTTAAATTAGCATTTGTTGACTTATAAAAAATTAATTAAAATTTATATTCACTTTTTAAAAAAAGAAAAAAACTGAATTGAAATTTTTGAGTTGGAAATGAAAACCAAACAAACACTAACTGATTTCAAAGTAGGAGCATGAATATTTGACTTGGTTTTAATTACTTGTATCAATTTGCGGCACACATGAGCCTCTCATAGGAACAGAAACTCATGAACATGGACAATAAGTCTTGGAACAATAAAATTATTGGCAGCAGTACAACAGCTTGAGCATGTACAACAAAACGGACCTCCTGATTCTGAGTACCTTATCTAAACTTCGTACTAGTTGTCTATTTATTTAGTGTTTTTTCTTTTCTGTTCTCTTCTCCTATTGTAAAGAGATCAACAACCGGGTTAAGTTTCTAAATGGACTTAGTCAACCCACCAGTTCCCCCAGTGAATTTTATTTAGTATTACACTAATTTATATATTGATAAAACAAAGATAAATAATTACATCAAAATCAGTATTTGATCTGAATTTAAAAAAAAAAAAAACCTAACTTATCCCCAATAAAGTTATTTCTTTTGGGGTTATTCTGAAAATTTATTTTGAAACTAATTTATTGTCTTTTATTGTATTATAATTTTAATATTAGACTTTTATTTTTTTAGAAAAGGCTTTGATCTTCAAACTCTGACATTCAAAATTTAACTTTATCATAAAATTAAAAAGATGAATTACTAAGGATAACAGATGTAGATTCACGTGACAAATTGTATAAGCAAATATTATTACTCATTATTTGGAGATGTCAAAGCCTCAAAACGCATCCAACCCATCAAGCACGTACGAGTCTAGTAAATTTATCAAGTACAGAATACAAACACAATAAATTGCAAGGCAACATTGCTTTCTTCTACATAATTTTTTCATAGTTTTCTTGTGTATTTTCTTTTCTTACCAAGATTTTTAGATTGATCTACGCAGCCATATCAATTCAGTAAATATCATGTCTTTTTTATATTCATATAACTACTAGTTGATTTATTTGTAATATTATATGTAACATATATTATATTTTAGAACTTTTACTATAAATGACATGTATCAATAAAAATTAATACACATTAATAAGATGGTGTTACACGACATTAGTCTGATGTTATATCCGTCACACTGTATGGCAACTTGATAACTTTATAAAAATAGAGTTAATTTATCACTTTTATGCATCTAATTTGGTTATGTTCTTCAATATTTTAATCTATTGTACGTTAATTTTGTTTAATTTTAATTTGGGATAGTTTATTTTGATTTATTTCATTTTGTGTAATTTTATTTTATTTAGATTTAGAGTAATAGTAATTTTAATATTTTGTCATTCATTTATCTCTGTGATTAATTACCTTTTCTCATTTGTGTAATTTAATTCGGTGAAAATTGAATTTGGATCAATTTTGGGGAAATGGCAACAAATAGATTTAAAATTCAAATTAAACTCGGAGCCAGCAAAGCCCAGATTGCCACCGGGACCGTCCCATTGCATCCCAGATCGCGCCACAACGCCCGTGTACACCAAAGCCGACAGCCCGCGTGAAGGTCAGAGCTGCTTCAGCCCAGTGCAGCAGCTTGCTGGTTCCCGTGCGCGCGTATTCACGGTAGCTCGCGTGCTCCCTCGCTTTCACCGATTCTCTGTCCGAAACGCGTACAGGGCCCCCACTCGCTTCGCCTACTTTCCAGCTGATTCAGTCCGAGGTTGCCACGTGTCTGCCACCAGTAGCGCCCAAGTGCGCCCCACATGGCGCTTTTCTGAGCTGAAAGAAAAATAAAAAAAGGGGAAAGGAAGCAGAAAGGTCTTGGAGTTTTTGGAGGCCGTGGAACAAGAGGCCGAACCCCGATAGGAAAGAAGAAAGAAAATGAAGAAGAAAAAGGAAAAAAAAAAAAAAGAAAAATCGAAAAAAGCGAAAAAAAAAAAAAATAGTAGTGTAGGATTTTAGATTTAGGAAATAGTTTTTGTTTTTAGTTTTAAATTTTATTTTTAGTAAATTTCAAGGGAGATGGTATTTGAAGAGCAAAGAGAAGGAGATGAGAAATTGGGGAAAACCTTGAAGATTTATGGGAACAATTATTAGGGTTTTCATTCATTTTCCTTATCTCTTTTATTTTTGAAATTAGATAATGCTTGAAACTTTGATTTGTTTAATTTTGTGTTTATTTTCATTTATGGATATTGGGTAGTTTATTAGTTTTAGGGCCTGATATAGCTCTACTTGCACTTTATTTTGATGATTTAGCTAATTGTTGATGAAATCTCTATTCAATTCATTTGTGTTTTTCTATGCTTAATGCTTCTAATTTGTTGGGAAATGAATTTGTTCATTTGATTTTATGAATTTTAGGGCTCTGAAAAGATTACTTCACTTATCAGTTTATGAAATACAATCTTAGTTATTATTGAGTTCGGGAGGCCGATGATATTTTGATAATCATATAAGGGTGTGCTTAATGAATGTATAGGTAGACAAATTAAATAGGGATATCAATTTGGACACTTATGCATATAATCTCATTTGACACTTGGGAGAGATAGTGAGATTAATTTTGAGCCATTGATTAATAAATTGATTGAGACTAATTAGTAATTTCTTAATAAGAAGAATATGGAAAGGATGGAGTGAAGTCAAGATCTTAGAACCTTGTTTGTTTGTGATATTTTTTATTCGTTTGGTTTTGTTTGGTCATTTTGGTTTCATTTATATAGTATAATTTGCATTTTCTTTATTTTTTAATCGGTCATTCAAATAATCATAACGTTAACGAATTTCTATAATTAACTTAAATTTAAACACAATTATCATGAGATCGACAACCTTACTCATTTCATATTACTTGTACGACTCGTACACTTGCGAGATTTTTCGCAACACTACTAAACTTATGACCTTGCCCAAGATTTTATCTCATTTTGTTCAAAATTTTGCTTTTATTATATTAGATACTATAGATATAATCAAGTGATAATATCACACTTAATTACATCATAAGGTGCTGAGTTTGATTTCCTCCGTTCCTAAACTCAAAAATAAAAAAAATAAAAAACAAAACAAAACTATTGTACCATATATATAGCAGCCAATCAAAGGAGAGGGGACGAAATGTAGGAATGAAAATATCTTAGCAATGGGATTTATGGTTGGGAAAAATATAATATTGGAAGGTGGGTGTGGGGGTGGGGTAGAGTGGGGGAATTGATATAGGCCACGGATAGTTGTTCATAGCCTTTTTTATTAAATGAGTGAAAGAAAGAGAGAAAGCAACTTCAACTTTTGTCATATTCATCTTCTTCTTTCCTTTCTTTTCTTTTTCTTCTCTCTCTCTCTCTCTTCATCAATTATAGAGTTGTGATCTTGCTTGATCCAAATATTTCTTTTCCTCACTATAGTTCCTTCTCTGCAAAACTCCAGTATATATCCTCTCATATATATAACAACTATCTCTATATTTCTATCTACTAAATCTTTTTATTTTTCTTTTTTCTTTTTTGGTTCGCCGTGGAAGAAGAAAGAACTTTTTGAGTTATTCTAATAAGCCTTTTATGCATGGAAAGTTCTCTCTCTGCAAAGGTGAACTCTAAGGTTGTTCCAAAAGAACTCAGGCCAGAAACTCATGCGTCCAAAAAAAGGTACAACATCGCAGAAAAACTCGTGTTTTTTTTTTT
>JAFMPE010138035.1:0-22292 GCA_024759925.1 Ficus religiosa
TATATTATATCTGTCAGATCACAACAGAATAATAGATAACAAAATATATATAAAGACAAATTACTCAAAGAATTGATGAAATATCTATGATCCAAAGTTATGGGTATGAACTAGCACGGCCAATCGCCAAACTACCTCTTTTTTTATTTTTTATTTTTTTCCCTCCACCCCACCATATGTTCTGTTTTAGAATATTATGCAACATATACTCTATTTGCTTACTATCAAGGACTAAAAGTTCTTCACATTATTCCAGCCCAAAATAATAACAATAATAATACTAATAATAAGATGCCCTCGATTTCACTATATTGTAAGAAATTTACTTCCATGAAATTCATCACCATATCCACTATCAACATTGAAACTAGACACTCTAAAACCTATATTTCTAGATATGAAACAACACTATAGCAATAACTCTGCCCATAACTAGTAACTTACTTTTCAGCATTATTTGTAACATTTACAGCCTAGCAAGATATAGGGCTTTTTTTTCTTTTTTATCTTTTTTTTTTTTTTTTTTTTTTGGGTTTCAAGGAAAGATATGGGGGCTTAAATAACGTCTATATATCCTATAAACAGAGATTTAATTGGTGCATTGGGAAATGAAGGTAATAAAGGAACTAGGTCGGGCGTCGGTAAGACTAGAAGGTGGTTATTCCAGACTTATTTGTCTTTGGCTGCTCAATTTCTTGCATACAAAACTTCTAAAAGGATCAGAAATTTAATGACCAGAAATTTCTTGCAGTAAAGCTATTGCGAAGTTGTATATGCATTTGTTGCAATTATGTATCGTATTTGATTTAACTTCCCGTTAAATTGATCATGAAAATCTCATATACACAACAAAAAAACTCCATTTCAGACTAAAATTTTTTAATTCTAATATATACCTTAATACAAATCTTCTCAATTCAAATATTCAACTTAATGTAAAGTTAACAAAACGAGGCATAATCCAACAAATTTAAAAAAGTTTAAGGGATAAATTGTCAGAATTAAAAGTTTACAAGGCAAGTTGATAAAAGTATGACAAGTTTAAGGGACAACAATGGTATATATCCTACATTTATTATTTCGAATGGGAATTTTATGTTTGGAGAATTTTACGTGGCAGTATCCTGCCAGTAGGATTCTGTTTTGAAATTGTCAAATTTTTATCAAGCACCGTCAATTTTGCATATATTTTTAATTTATTATAATGTGATTTCGATCAAATCGAATGTTCAAGAATATGCATTACCAATAGATATACCTTAACATTCAGAAACACTGTCAATTTTGTATATATTTTTTACTTATTATAATATGATTTCAATCAAATCTAATATTTAGGAACATACATTACCGGTATGTATACCCTACCAAAGAAAGCTCTTTTGCCTAGCTTATTATAAAAGTGAAATTTCTTTTTATTTGTTTATTATTATTATTATTATTATTATTATCCTAGTTCATTTAAGTCGTTCTCATTTGCTAGTTAGTTGGCTACTGAAATTGAAATTTTGACAGGAATTGGTTTCAGAAGCCAGCTAGTGATATGGAGCTGTGACATTGGCAAGTTTTCTCTCAGTTTTTTATCGTGAGAATTGCAGTCTAGCTGATACCCTTTATAATAGAATCCTAATAAAAATGAATAATAGGTGCAGAGTCAGAGAAAGAAAAAAAAATTAAAAAAAAATTAAAAAGATGTAGAATTCCTTCTTCCAAATTGCATACTAATCCAATCCATCTCTCTTTTTTGGGCAAAATTCATCATTTTACCACACAAAGATCACAAATTGTTTCAAGCTTATTACCCACCTTGAGAAATTTAATCACTAGATTAAATTTTTTTACGAGGTGACAAAAATTTTTTTGTTTTAACTTTTTGTTTGTAGAGAGGAATGATAATTCATAGTGAGAACCCCAAGGTACTCATTGTCATTAGTGTGCTTAATTCACTTTTATTTTATTCAAAATTTTCCTTCTTTTTTTTTTTTTTTGGGTAAGGGGAACATATATATATATATATATGTATGTATGAGTGCCAACTAAGAAACACACAAAAACATGCGTTAAATGCGCATGCAAGCATGCAGGGAGGTACACAAATACAATATTAGGAAAGTCTCGATCCCCAATTAAGAATAATTATTATGAGTCTATAATCTCTTAAACTTAAAAGGGTGTGGGCAACAATAGTAGACCAGACAAAATGAAGAAGTTGTAAAGAGGAACAGCCAGAAAGTCCAATTTTGGGGATTAATGGGGGATATTTTAAAATTAAAATAAACTGCACATTATTCTAAAAGACATGGGTTCAGTTCCTGCAATCCTGGCAATGGAAAATTGGAAACAAAGATTAAAAAAATATACTACCATCTTTGAGCTAATATTTTATCAAACAAGAAGCCCATGAATAAATTAATATCATTATAATCAGCAAGTGGGAATTGTAAATTGTTAAATTCCCAAACTATTTTTTTGTGTATAACCTTTTCAAAGAAGCTCCTTATAAATGAGTGTTCTTAATTTGGAATGAATGAAACCCTATTTGATGGGATGATATGCTAACGATACCTCATCAGTGATGCATGTATTTCCATGACTAGATTTCAGCTAATTGATCATTTAAAAATCAAATCTAAATGGTCACCGATAGTGAAGTCACTTTATATTAAATGGGGACACGTGTCTCTACTCAACTTTTAAAAATTCATTTATTACCTCTAGGATCTTGTACTAAATATCAGCTATACCCTCACTTAAAAATTCAAATATATAAAACTATGTCTCTTTTTAATAGAAAATTATCTTTAATTTCTTACTTCATAATAATGCCCCTGTTGAAAATGGTTAAAAAGGCAATGCATCAAGCAAGAAACACTAGTACAAAAAATTATGCATAAAGAGAAATTGCACGCCAAGTGTTCCGGTGATATCATCAGAATAAAAGAGATGTCAGTGTAGTTCTTCCGAATAACAATAACGGAAAATTGGGATATTGGAAAGGAGATGGTTGTAAGTTATAAAATATGTGGAGAAGTGGGGGAATGCAATTAGTGAGGGAGGAGATGATGGAAGGGGTTGGGGACAGCATGCTTGTGGGAAGTGAGAAGAGAGGGAGTGGGGGGATATGGATATGGGGATGGGGAAGAGGTAGCGCGTGAAATTGAATAAAATGTTTCCTACGACTCCTACATTGGTGTCGACAGAAGGAAGGTGGATGAGGGCACAACCTGCTATGCCATTACCCACTTATGTTTTCTCTTCATTTTCAATCATCAATGACACAATGCTCCATATATCTCTATATATCTATATATATATATATATATTTATCTATATATAAACAACACACACACACCTGACCAACCTCTGAATTTACCCATACTTTTTCCCCTGCTTCTTAATAATTATTTTTAAAAACACTAACAACAACTCAACACTTTTGTTTGTTTACTGCATTGCCCATTGGGAATTGGGATTAATTAACTAGTAGTGTTACTATTACCCATCTTAGAATGTCCAATTTTTTTTACTGGATTTTAAAAATGCCCAGTTGGATGTACATGTTGCCAAGCAACTGCTAGTATACAAAAGTATGATTGTTAGGAAGAGAGATTGGAGTCTTCAGATAATTTCAAAAACTCGACGTCTTCACATGGTATATACTATATATATTTTTTTGTAATACACCCTGATTAATACGGAAGGAATAACTTGAATTAAGTCGTATGTATGAAGAATAAACGACCTACCAACTCACCTGTTAACATGTTAGCAACTGTTTGTTTATATAAAGAATCCAAACTTTTTTAGTCTTCATGCAATGAGAAGCGTCTCTCTAGTATAACTCTCTGTCAATTATTAATTGGTTGTTGTAAAGTGAAAAAGTCAATTATTTTTGTTAAACTAGCCAACTTATGGTGCTTACACTGTGGATTAGCTCCTTTGAAGGTCACCCTATCAATATCCTATTTTTTTTTTATCTTTTTTTTTTTTTTTCACAGAAAAACAGAACAAGTATTACCAATATAGGAACGTTACAACTAAATTAGCTTTAATCTCACAGGTCCATATGGAAACATAGACATAACAAGAGGCCAAAGGAAATGGATAAAAAGATAGACGTTGCAACTTATTAAACAAAAATTTCTCCTTTCTTTTAATATTTGTGGTCAGCAAAATAGATGGGTCTCTTAAGAATCAACTAATTAAATAATATTTTTAACAGAA
Organism: Ficus religiosa; assembly: GCA_024759925.1. Classification (NCBI taxonomy): domain Eukaryota; kingdom Viridiplantae; phylum Streptophyta; class Magnoliopsida; order Rosales; family Moraceae; genus Ficus; species Ficus religiosa. The sequence goes on from JAFMPE010138035.1 coordinate 4,225, forward strand.
AAAACTACTTATATATTCACATATATAAAATCCAGAAGGTGCAAAAGAACTCTTATCATATTTGTGTTAAATTTTGTTAAACTATTTACAACTTAATATGATTAAAATTGGATTTAATTATTTGGTAATATAAAGATAATTAAAGAGTGTTTTTTTTTATGAATAATTAAGATTTTTTTTTTGAACTATATCAAAAGTTCCCCGTATTAGAAATAACACCTTATATTGAGGTGAGACATATAAAGTTAATCAAAAATTACAACTGTGTCCCTATTTAATAATTAAAATACATAACTATTTTTATACTAATAGAAAAAAAAATCTATTCATTATAGTGTTTTTACTAAATATAAAATTCTAACTCCGTCACTGTACATATATATGTATATTTTATATTTATATTGGTTTATCAAAAAAATATATATTTATATTGAGAGGAAAATTGAGGCTCTGTTTGGATCGCCCGTTTATTTTCAAAAAGGAAAATTTTCTTGTTTTAAAAAAGAGGTCTTTTCATTTTGAAAATAATATGCTATTTGGATGTATAAAAAAAAATTTTTTTGAAAACAAAAAGTTGTTTGGAATGAGAAGAAAATGATATTAAAAATAATACATTATGAGAAAATTTTAAAAAAATTCTTCTTCTTTTTAAATGGTACTGTACAACATAGGTTCAAAAATAAGATAATTTTTCTTTTTCAAAATGAGAAAATGATCGGAAAATTTTTAGACAAACATGTTTTTGTAAAAATTTTTCAATTTTTAAAATTGGATATGACAGAAAATAAATAAGAAAGTGGTCCTCGCGTGCCAATGTTTAATCGTGCTAGACAAGCGTGCTAAAATGGCAAGGCACTCACGTGTGATGAGGTTTATAAATAGGCATTATAGGGATGAAAACGCACCAAAGCAAAGCTTGTGTAGTGGTCTCAGGCAAGCAGGAGAGAAAGGAAAGGAATACAGAATTATATATATATTATCTATATATATATATATATCTTTGACATTTTTTTTTAATAAAGGGGCTTTAGGAGGGACTAGAAGAGACAGAGGAAAGGAAACGAGTTGTGGGAGATTTTTGTATTTACTCTAGCTAGTTAGACTTTCTTCTTCTGATTTTTCTAAAAGCTAACAAAAGTTGAAGAAAAAGAAAGAAAGAAAAAAAAAAAAAAAAAGGAAAAAAGATGGAGAATTTGAGAGTAATGGAAATGGAGAGTGAAATGAAGCAATCAAGGTTTGGGAGGATTTGTGTCTTCTGTGGGAGTAGCCAAGGCAAGAAGACTAGCTACCAAGATGCTGCCATTGAGCTTGGCAAAGAACTGGTAATACCAAAAAAACCAAAAAAAAAAAAGTCCTTTTTTAACATTTTTCTTTTCCTCTTTCCTTGGGGTTCTCTTCATTCATGGTAAAGTTTTCAACTTTTCATCTTTCTAGTAATGGGTTCTGTTCAAAATTTTATTCTGGTCATAAAATTTTCACCTTTTTTTTTTTTGGGTTGTGTTCTAACATGGTTGTTCTTCAAAATCTCATCTTTGTTACTTGAGCAGCAAACCACATTGTGTTTGTTACTTGGTCTCAGAGCTATTTCTCCTAATTGACAAACTTTCTTCCTTGTTATCTCAAAGCTGACTCATTTTTGAGATTTTTTCTTTGCTTTCAGTGACATCATATTTTGATTTTCTGTTGTTTTTGTGACGTACTATGTTGTTGAATATGATGATTGAAAGACCCTTTTCCCTTCCATTCGTCTTGCTTGAGTTTTCAATCAGTTTTATGTTATGAAAAAACGATAAAAAAAAAAAAAAGAAAATCCCATTTAAGGTTTCTGAGAAAACTAAATTTGTGTTGTGTTGAAGGTTTCAAGGAATATTGATCTGGTTTATGGAGGTGGTAGCATTGGTCTGATGGGTTTAGTTTCACAAGCTGTTCATGATGGTGGCCGCCATGTTATTGGGTAAGTGAAAGTCTCTCAGTTTTTTTTTTTAATTATTTTTAAATTTTTTTTTTTCTAATCTTAAATAATTTTATGATGAACAAACAAACAGACAAACAGATTTATGAAAGAAAAAAAATCAGTAAGCCGGGTCCTTTTTTTTTTTTTTTTTTTGTGGTTTTGGATTTACAACTGATTTTTTGTCATGTTATTGTCTCTCTGCAGAGTGATTCCCAAGACGCTCATGCCTCGAGAGGTATGTCCCTCTAGCTTTCAATAAAGTCCCTAAACTTTTCTTGTTTCAAAAGAAAAAATTAAAATATAAATAAAAAATTTGTCACCCAAGTTCACAATTTCCATTCTTCTTATTTTGACCATGTATTGGGATTAAGACTTTTTAATGACAATTTGTTTCTTTTGCTTTTCTCTTTTGCCTGCTACTTTATTGTTATTAAGTAATGTCATTTTTTTAATCTAAGATATTGTTCTTGGTTGAACTTTTTTATTTAATACATAAATTTTTCTGAAGTTTTTTGTTTCTTCCATGGATGTTTGGTCCCTCTGGTGGCCTTATCCCTAATAATACTCGAGTATAGTTGGGCACAACCCATCATCATATTGTGTGTTGTTGTGTTGTTCTGAGTCTCTCTCTCTCTCTCTCTCTCTCTCTCTCTCTCTCCGTGCTGGTTGCTCTGATCTTCTTTTTCACTGCAGCAACCTTATATGATCACTTGAGCCACCAAAAGTTACATTACACTATTTTTTCCCTTTTCTTGTGTTTTTTTCTTCATTGGCTTTTTTCTATAAAACCGAACTTTTCTTATGTTTATTTATTTTTCTTTAATTTTGCATCAATCCTGATAAGCTGTGAAAAAAAAAAAATCACTGGCTGGGGAGCAACTGGGGGCTGAAATTTTTTGGATTAAGTCCACCATGTTCTGCCAACACCCATCATTGCTGCACTGCATAAAGCTCCAAAAATTTTACTCTCTCTCTCTCTCTCTCTAAAAAGTTTTTCAATTATTTAGTATCAATTGGGTTTTGGGTTTGCTTTTGCAGTTAACTGGTGAAACAGTAGGGGAAGTGAAGGCTGTTGCAGATATGCACCAAAGGAAGGCAGAGATGGCTAGGCATTCAGATGCCTTTATTGCCTTACCTGGTTAGTTTAACTCCTTTGCAACTCTCTCTCTCTCTCTCTCTACACACACACACACACACACACATGTATATGTATATACACATCTTTAGTTTGTTCATATTTCAGTCCATTACAATTTAGAAACTCTCACTATGATATGCACTCGTACATACATAGAGGGATAGAATTTATGCATATCAAATACATCTTTGTTTTTTTTTTTTTCCTGTATTACATTAGAAATATATTACTCAGCTACGCTAGAATTATTGGGCGGATAGAGAAAGTATATGGTCCCTCAGAGCTTTTAATTTTGTGGCATTGTGTAGCACTGATCATTTGTCCTATTGTCATGTTCTTTCTGTCTTTTAAGAGTTTGTCAATTTCTGTTTCTCTCTTTTTTGCTATTTTGCGACACAGAAAAATCCCAATTTAAAAAAAAAAATGTAAGGGTAACAACTGGGGGAAGAAAAGTCAAATACTTTGCAAATTACATTGTCCCTCAAAAAAGAAAAAAGAATAAAAAAGAGGAAAAATGTGTTTTTATTAAAGGTTTTCTTTCACTTTTTTGAAATTTTTGTCAGAGATAGAATCAAGAAAATTGATCCTTTTGCTCAACATGGTAAACAACATAATCCTTTCAAGAAAGAGGCAAATTTCTCAAGGAGTGGGGTCAAGAATTTTTTGTGTCAGAATAAGTCAAAATGTGACTCTATTCTCCTTTGCCTGGCACTATTGGATGTGCCTTACAAAATATCCCAACAAACACGCAAAAATATTTACATATTATGTAGATATATGTATGTATATGTGTGTGTGTAAAATTAAATTTATTTCTCGCTAATTGGGAAGACCCTCAACGCAACAGCCAGAGTTTTCATTGCCCGACAACATTTTACACTGAAAACTTTGGAGCCTCTGAGGAACCATAATGCTAGTGTGGTTTACTCATATTGTCTGATAGCTTTTAATGTTTTTCCATTTTGTTTTAGTTTTTTTTTTTCCTGCCATAAAAATAGGGAAAAGGACACATAATTTTCACACTTTTACCCCAAAGGCTTTTTCTGTTTGGCTTCACCTAACAAGGAATGATAACGTGACTTGACTCTTGCAAAGACGGTCATGCCATCCAACAGTTTTCCACGGTTAGTTAGGAAATTGGATGACATACAGGGGTAAAATGGTCATCTTGTTTTACGTAAACATGCTAGTATTTTTAGTATAGTTGGTTATCATTATTGATCCATCGCCACATGTTTGTCTATAAAATAAAACCATTACATGGCAAAAGGTAAAAGGCCTATATCCCACTCTACCATGTGGAAGCTTTGATGTAAGACCACATGTAATGAGAGTTGATTGTATTATAAATAGCGATGCATAATGTTTTGAACGGAATCGTTTGGATCCGTATGGAGTCAACTCTGCATCTCTCATACAGGCCCCACAAGTCCCACGTCAGTACAAGTCAATTCTGATTGAAATGAAATTATTGAAACGAAACTTGAGATTAAAATTGTTCCAACTTTCTTAATAGACTTTGAACAACACTTTCAAAGGAAAAAAGTAGAAAAACTTAATGATTTTCCCCCCCTTTATTACAGGTGGCTATGGGACTCTGGAGGAACTACTTGAAGTGATAACATGGGCTCAACTTGGAATCCATGATAAACCGGTAAAAATATTAATGTTTGAACAGTTAAATGTGTCTGATACTTTAAGAACTTTTGTCTTTAGTTGTCTAAATCATTGTCTGCTCTGATTAACTTCTGTTAACCGCCATTAAATTATTCCATTTGGCATAAATTTGCAGGTGGGGTTGCTTAACGTTGATGGTTACTACAATTCCTTGCTCTCATTTATTGACAAAGCTGTGGAAGAAGGATTTGTTAGTACAAGTGCACGCCACATAATTGTTTCAGCACCAACTGCGAGGGAGTTAGTGAAGAAATTGGAGGTAAAGTTCTAACCGTTTTTACGACACATCATGAAATTAAAATATAACTTGTTACGGATTTATATAAGATACGTTTTTAGATGTTCATATAACTTGTTGAGAATATTTACTTGTGTGTGGTAGGAGTATGTCCCTTGCCATGAAAGCGTGGCTTCAAAGTTGAGCTGGGAAACCGAGCAGCTCGGCTATCCTCAAGCATATGGCATCTCTAGGTGATAATGAGCTTGCCGGGTTTGATGAAATTCTGGTTCGGATTTTGGAAGTTGAAGCAGTTAAAAGATTTGGACAACTCTTGCATTCCTGTTTTGTTGGGGGGTAGGGGGGAGGCTTCCTCTTTTCCTTTGTAAATTACTGAATTGACCTATAATATATGTGGAGGAAAAAAAAAAAAAAAAAGCTTCAACATTCTCTTTTTTGTGAAAGAACTTTGTTATCCTTTTTTTTTTTTTTTTTGGTTAAAGTTGTAAGTACCAGAGATTGCTGAATTTTACCCTTGAAAGATGTCAACTAATTTATAATTTCTCTTCCTTTTCAAGTCTCCTTTCTCTGCTCTTTAATTTGCACACTAAAAACGACAACTCTAACAAGGACCAAGATTAAGAACTTGGTAAGAGATTTTTGGAAGAGCGAATTTATTTCAATTAACACACATAAGTGAACAAGAACACATAATTCACGGACAAATCGATCACATAACTTTCAAAACGTCGAAATGAAAACATGTAGCCCCTCACAAGTTTAAGAGAGTTAATTTAAGAGTCAACTACTTATTAAGCAGACAATGTTACCCCGTGTGTTCAAGCACGCTCCCTTAAGATATAAATATGTATATATAGAGAGAGAGATAATGTTGAGGTGTCGAGACAACACACACAAAGCAAAAAAGAAGCCATAAACCAAAGCAAAACCACCAAAAAAATCCAAGCCAAGAGGGGGACAAGTGGGATATTTGATTTGAAGTGCCAAAAGGAGGAGACCTCATGAGCTTTGGGTCAGTTGGGGGAGGGTAGTGCCCTATATACGGTCCAACAAAAGGGACAAGGACACCTGTTGAGAAAGGGCCACTTGTCTGGAAACATATGAGAGAAGTAAAAAGGGCCTTGGTGTTGTGCACATTTTGGACAGATACACTACACTACACCCCGTTCTTTGTTCCTTCCTTTTGGTCCCAACTTTTTTTTTTTTTTTTCTCCTCTCCTTTTTTATTTTTTTTCTTTTTTCCTTTCCTCTTAAAGAAAAAGATTATAAGTGTTGATGTCAAAATTTTGAACAACAGCAAATGGGATCACCTAATGTGACCTGCCTTATGCCGTTGTGCTCCGTCTAATCACCTACAAAAGAGAAGCACCTCATAGTAAAGGGGAAATTAGTGAGATGCCTGCTAAGAGCACTTAGATGCTTAAGTCAGTAAGGAGCACCAATGAGCAAGTGAAGAAGCAGAATTCAGGCAAGGCAAGAATTAAACCATACCTGAGCGAGTGAGGTACTCCTCTATTTATAGGCATTTACTGAGTGTTCTGGTTCTCGGGTGACCCTGATGGGTTGTATTCCGAGTAGTCCAAGCAGGTAGGCATGCTCTAGGCATACGGATACTTGACCTTCCACTTGACGAATGCTATGTGCCTTTCCATTTGAATGATGAGGGGACACGAGTGCAGCTGTTAGTATTGACGCAGGTGGCAAGTGCTATGTTAGTTCGGTTAGGTCATGGAGGCTGGCACCAGAGTAGGAACAAGGACAGGTACAGTGACAGGTACCAGACGTCAAGTGGTGCAGAGTAGTGGGTGTGACATGCCCTACCACAGTACGGTTGTTAGCTAGTGCAGGATGGCATGACAGGGGCAGCATGGGCCGACCATCCTGAAGGGGGCTTAGTCATGGTCGGGGAAGTGTTACTAGGGCCTGTAGCTTAAAGCCCGATAGAGATTTGCTCGAGGTTCCCAAAGGAAAGCTAATTCGAGGATCAGCAGCCCAACGGAGGAGATGGTAGGTCAACCCGATGACCCGAGAAGGGACTACAATAAACCCAATTTATCTGGTCAGGTTAGATCTCTTCAAGTGGTCGAATCATCTCCACTGGGCGGGCAAATGAGTTTGCTGGTTCTCACACACCTCGTTCCCCGATGGGAAGGTGGTGTCCGGCCTCAGAAACATTACACCATCAATAAAAGCCCCTCAAGCACTCCCGATCTAATCGGGCCGGGGGTGTTAGTCGCCATGTGGTCGAGACCATCTGAGCCAACTACGCATCTTCTTCAGAGTTGATTGGAGTAGGTATGGTCGGAGCTGGTTGTCATATGTCTAATCAGATTTGGTCGGATACATCTCCTTCAAACGCTTCTAACACACGGTAGCTTCGCGCCACGTGTCGTTTCTTGGTTGATGGGTGGTTAGTGTGACCCTTTGAATTATGCGCCTCCTTTTTCCCACCTAAACTCCCCCTATAAATAGAGGGTTGGGAACTTCCTTTTTCATTGTCGCCTTTAAAGTTCATGTAATCTTACCGAGAGCTGCCGACAACTGCCGAAAAGACCATCCTTTGCAAGCCATGATCCAGGTGTACAAGAAGCTCCAATAGGGTAATCCCTCTTTCTTCGTTGTACAACTACTACAAGAAAATGAGTGACTTGTCCAGTGACTCCGAGAACGATTACCTTTCTGAAGAGGTTGGCATAACAGGCTCCTCGGAGAGCACTGACTCTTCCAACTTTAGCGACTACACTGCTGATTAGGCTGAACAGGCCAGGGGTACTCCGGACAACCTGTCAGGCGTCTCTAACTTCCCCACCCCGAGAAGTGAGGCAGCACTGACCGGGCACACACAAGATGGCCCAGCGGCTGAGGCAGATATTGTAGCTGGGCCCGACCACAATCCCTGATTGCTTTTTCTTGGACGAGTTGAACGGTGTGCGGGCCTCCAAGCAACCAAGGATGCAAACTGATCCCTAAGTGGTGGACCTAATTGAGGAAAAGGATACAGCTGTGGCCAGATTAGTCGGGCAACCGAGCAACTTTGGTCGAGATAAGAGATCAGATGAAGAATCTGAGAGCTTGGGAAGCGTGACCCCTTTGGGTGAACCCATCCATGCTCACCAGCATAATCGAAGTCATCTAGTATAGATCAACGGCATCCTGGTCTATCAAAGGGGGACATGGAGATGGTCGACCAGGTTAGAGGCCGTCCAGTGTACACGGTAGACTACTTTACTTCAGTAGTCACCCCGAGTACTTAGAGTCGCTGCCGGAAGAATTTTATATCCTAAACTACATCGACTTGTTTGTGACTGTGGACAACAAGACTATCACCGCTATTCTTCAATACAAAGGCATTCCGAACACTGTTGTTCTAATCCTACCCTAACTGCCCGCTCCAAATGACACCAAATTTGCCTTCAACTACAACAACTAACTAAAGAGCTTGAACACCCAACAGTTCTCAGCAAAAGTTCCTCTCAAGATCGACCACCGCCTTTTCTACACCACCGGTTTGGGGCAAAACCCATGCTCTACTTACCTTAACAGCACGCAATTAACTGCTTCACTAAACAACATCACCTTTGTGATGCCTAAGACTGGCCTTTTGCAAGCTCATTGCTTCAACATTTTCAGGGTTTTCATGGCTGATTTCCTAGATAGGCCTCCCGTTCCCGTTCAACTACACAAGGGCGCCTCTCACCGCCAACCTCGGGACTTCATTGGGGACAAGGCTTAGTAGGGTGGCATACAATTCAAATATTGAGTTAGTATTGCAGGACACCAATCTTCTGACGGTTGAGTCCCACCCTCTTCACCTTCATAGGTACAATTTCTTTGTGGTTGGGACTGGGGTTGGGAACTTTGATCCTGCCAAAGACCCTACCAAGTTTAACTTGGTTGATCCTTCTAAGAGAAACACTGTTGGTGTTCCGACCGGAGGATGGACTGCCATAAGGTTTTGAGCTGATAATCCTGGTAAGTACATTTTCATGCTGTTAGAAGTTGAACATGACCTACATTGTTAAGTTACTAGACTATACTCGTATTAAGATAACTTTTGGGATGATTTCTATTCAAGTACATTTATCATGGTATCAAAGCTAGATTCCGACACATTACACATGAGGGAGAGTGTCAAAAGTTGAATTTGTCTCACATTGTTAAGTTACTTAACTGTTATATCTTAATAGTGGTATATTTTCGCATGTTTTTCATGCATATATAGTTATCAAAACTCTTGTAGAACAATGCACAATCTTAATAGTAGCTATGACAATCAGCATTTTAACAATGATTCCTGTTATATAACTGTAAATACTAAATGTTGCAGGTGTATGGTTCATGCATTTTCACCTTGAGCTACACACAATGTGGGGTTTGAAAATGGCTTTTGTGGTTGAAAATGGAAAGTCACCCAATGAATCCATTCTACCACCACCCAAAGACCTTCCACCGTGCTAGACCACACCAATAATTTAATTACCTCATCTTTCTTGATCGTGGAGCTACATTTTCTACATATTTGACCCTTTTCGGTTTAATATGTTTTTAATTGATTGACCATTGTTTTTATTCTTGTTTGTATTTCTTTGTAAGAATTTCTGAGTTATTTTTTTTTGGAACCTCTGTTCATAATTGTAATATTCTGAAATTGGTTTTAGGGTCTCAATGAAACTACATTATTGTGAAATAAAATCCAATATGGAATGTTTTCTCTCTTTTTCAATAACTACCTTAATCACATTGTAGTAAATCAAAAGTTTGGAGTACAAGTAGTATTCCCACTTTTCTTATGAAATAATTAGACAAATTGACCAAAAAGACAAAAAAAAAAAATTAAAGTTCATCCTAATCAAGTACTTCTAAAAAGTTGCAATTTAGTTTTTAACTACTAGTAATTAATAATTCACAAAGACAAATTAACTACATATTAACCATCTGAAGATTAACAAAGCTAGCAAAGTCACGGATATTATTTACTTAATTAATTTGTTTGAGCTTCGAAAGCTCAATGAGCTGCCACGTCACCATTCTCATGATTTTGTTCTTTTCCCTGATCCAAGGTTGACTTTGACTGATCCGGTGCAACCGCGACCTTAGCGTTGACTTTTGACTCCTTGATTTGACCAGAGCTCGGCTCATGGGATTTCTTCCTAAAACCAAACCTCTTAGGAAGCAGACTCCAGCTGCTCTTCTTCGGCTTCACCAGCTTCTGAAGCTCTCTCCTCATGTTGGAGCACTCCTTTTCGATCTCCGAAACCCGAAGCCTCATGTCGTGATCGTGGACGCCGACCAGCTGGCGGTGGAACTGATGATCCTGTGAAGTGCGATCAGTGCTTTGGCGGAGACCGTTAAGGTGGTTGTTACTGCCGTTGGGGAGAGCCTGGGTGGAGTTTTCAAGGTTGTCGGAGACGAAGAACCAGCTGGAGATTGATGTTCGGAGACGAAGCTGTTCGAAGAAGAGGACTTGGACGATGACTCGGAGTGGAAGCCTGTCGTTCTGGGCTGCATGAGTGCTGGCTTCTAATGAGAGCTTTTGGCAGTTCATTAGTCTGCAGAGTTGTTCCCTCTCTGAATCTGTCAACCATGGATGTGCCTGCAATTGCAATATATTTTATATATGATACAAATATTTACATTTACAAGGAAATGATTTGATTTCATGCAATAATACATCAAATTATAGCACAATTTGGGTCCAAACAAATCAAAGTGTTTGTTGAAAAAAAAACATTTTTCCCAATCTTCTTCGTGAAAAGAGTATTTTGCTAGAGCATTTCTTAGGGAATGTTTCATAAGTACAAGAGAAAATCATAAATTGTGTCACGTACTAAATGACATTGAGACTTTTTAATTGTCCAAAATATTATTAAAGAATTTTCTTTTCTATCAGGAAAAAAAAAAAAACAGAGAGAGAGAGAGAGACAGAGAGAGAGAGAGACAACTAATTTATCTGTTTAGTCTTGATCTAAATGAAAGGGTTATTTTACTATAATCATATTTGAAATTTTTATGAGAGAATACACCATAAAAAAAGAAATTAAAAAATGGGTCTAAAGCGGGACGTTAAACAGGAGCTAAAACCATCTAATTCCAAATTATCCCGTCTTCATGTATGAGGTATAATCATTTTAGGGACCAAAGATTTGTAATTAACTACGATCATTCAATTTTTACCATCTTAGAAACTAATCTTTTAAGTTGTACATGCACTTACACACCATAAGCACGCGCGCATATATATATATATATATATATATGGTCTATAGTATGTATGAGATCGTGGATCATTACCTTCAAGTAGACATCAACTGCATTGTAAATACCATCATCAAGAGGCCTGACATAATCCGGTATAACAGCAGCCAGCGCCTGAAACTTCGGCAACTTCAGGTTGACATCCACCGCCACCTCAGCCAGATACCCATCGACCAAATTAGCCACCATCGTCACAGGTGTCATCACATCACTGGCTGCAGCCTCCGCCGCTGCAGCACCACTCACCACCACTTGCCCTTCTTGCTCCACCGCCGACGAAACCTCCTGATCAACAGCCATGAAATGGTCAAGAATCCTCTGAACACAGTCGATATCATAAAGCGTCTCCACCGAGTAGCCCATGTTCGGCACCAGCAGGTCCACCAGCACGGCCTGGTCCAGCTGAGCCCCGACCCTCTTCTCCAGACTCTCTCTGCACGAAGGGCTGGCGTGAAGAACCATGGCGACGCGGAGCAGCCTCAGCAGAACCTTGGAGGAAGTGACGCCCTTCTGGTTCGGAAGCAGCTCCACTATCTCTTCCAGAAGGTTCCTCTGATCGGCCTCCGAGATCGGCGGCGTCCCGTTGCTGACGTGGTTGAAGTCGTTAAGGCTCGTTTGGGTGTTCATCAGAGGGAGGTATTTTCTGGCGTAGTGTATGATTGAAGCTGAGATTGTCTCTGGCTTCAGTATTCCTCTTGTTTCGATGGCCAGTATCAGTCGTTTGTAGAGAGGCAAGCTGAGAAACGACACGTCGTCGAACCACCAGTCATCACCTCCTGCGGTCAGGATAGAAGCCAGAAAATTAGTTAAATCAAAAGTTTCAAAGAAAATTAATAGAATGATTAATATTATAAAAATTCCGTTATCTTTTTTCTGTTTTTCTGCTTTTACTGTTTTTTTTATTTTTTATTTTTTTTATTTGCATTTTTAAGTTCTAAAATAATGGATACAAGTGAAGTAATAATAATAAGGTGAATTAAACTTATAAAATAGAGAAATTACATTATATTACTTTACGGTATGAGACATATGACTCTTACTTATTAAAAAAATGAAAATATTTCTAGATTTGAAATGTAAATGTTCCTATCTAAATCCCTCTTCTCCTGTATGTTAAACTAGTCCCAACTAGGTTATTACACTATATATATGTCTACAAGAGTGGAATTTAAATATAACCATTTTTGAAATGTTTTTTTTTTTATTATTAAGCTTTTGAAATGTTTCAAGAATAACAAAATTAAAAATGAATAATTGTAATAATTTTCACGTTATATACTATACAATTACGTGGTAATTATTATGATAATTATGATTTTCACTATATAAAATACTCTAAATTTTGTCTGTATTTACACATGGTTAGTAAGATTATAGTTGAAATTAAAAAAAAAAAAAATAGAGGGGTGAATAAGGAGAAAAAAGAAAAAAGTAATACCTCTGGGGAGAGGCTTGGGTTGGTCATGGTGATCACCTATCCCATTCCACAAACCTGTCGTTTTGGGGCTCTTGACGTCGTTTTGATCAGACGCAGTATTAGCAGATGGCCAGTTGAAGAAGCTAGGGTCGGAGCAAGCCTTGGTGGCGAGAGAGTCAATACATCTGGAGACAACATGAAGATCCTCGGCAAACGACTGGACTTCCTCGGAAGTTTCGAGGGCCTTAAGGGAGTCCGACCAGTTGGCGAATATCTGGTTGAGGAAAGCTTCGGTGAGGGAGATGAGATTTCCCTCCCCCAAGTCTTCAGTCATCTGGAGATACTCGGAGGCGCACCGGAGGGCGACGATGTTGGAGGCGGTGAGCTCGGTTTTTACGCCGTAGCAGAACTTGGCTACGATCTCGAAAGCCTTGGCTCCGCCGGGGAGATCGTCAAGCTGCAAAGAACAGGAGGAGGAGGAGGAGGAGGATATTCCTTCTTGATCATGAGAAGTGGAATTCGAGTCGTCTATGAGCTTTTCCAATAATCTACTTCTAGAGAGCAAAGGGAACTGCATTTTGCAACAAATATTATAACGCAAAAACGGTTTAAAGTATAACAGTATTAGTACAAAGTAATAAATAAATAAATAAATGAACAAGTTTTTTACCCTCTCGACCAAAAATTTGTCACATATATCTTGATGTCAGTGGATTTTGAACTGTTAGATTTGTATACGAGGTAATTTTGATATGATTTTAATTTGATTAGCATCTAAAAGACATGAATTACCAGTATACATGCATTTTATAGAGGTCGATGTCCATTAAGGAAATATTGTAGGCATAATCAGTATTTTCTTTTTCTTTTTAAATGAAAGAGAAAAGACGTCTTTTACTAATTGGGAGTTCATAGTTTTTATTCATTGAAAAGAAATGAAAATAAAATCAGGCTTTAAATCTAAGAGCTTCTTTCCATATCTCTTCCTTTCTCTTATGTTGAGCTAGTCTCATGGGGTTGAAAAACCGAGTGTTTTCTAATTATATTCATGATTTAGTGCACGTCAAATTTGCATAATTTTTTAATTTGTACAAATATTTCTATGAAACTACATTAAAGTTTTCTGAATGAGAAGAATACACCATATAATATTGGAGTGGAATCATATGTAGAATAAAAAGGAAAATGACCTTGTGGAGGTGAAAGGACATGTCTCCAACTTCAATGGAGACATCGCTTGGAAGCCCGGCTGTGCACAGCCTGATCATAACAATTGTACAAGAAAAACATTGCTCGTGATTCATGGTAACAGAACAAATCACATACATATATATATACACACACACACACTATATTAGAATTATAACGCTCTTTGTATTTGCAAATTTACCAAGTTTGGCCGTCGCGATGAAACGCTTCAGATTTAGAGCCAAGCCTCAAGCAAGCCATTTTTCTGTACTCTTAGCTACTAGCTTAGTTTTTTCCCTTATGAAAATATGTAATATATTGAGAATAGTCTATCATAACAAATAACGTGAAAACGAATCTAATAATATTCACTATATTAGATAGATTTGTGAGGATAAACACTAGCTTATAGCTGTATAGTTAGGGTTGAAAATGTCAAACTTCCATGCAAGTGCATGACGTGGCACTCGCTTACATTGTTTCTGGGAATCTTTTTCACTTATATATATATATCTATAGATATATATATATGTATATATCTAGAGAGAGAGAGGTGCGAGTCTAAAGCAAGAAGGGTGATGAAGTAGTTAAGAGTGAAGCGGTCCAAAAGCTCTAATGGCTCCGTTGGGCGTTGCGCTTCGTTTGCTTCACAGCTTTTGCTTGTTTTCACTCCCTACTTTTGAGTCGCATCCAATTTTTATGTTGGGCTTTGAGCCCATTACTGAACTGTGCGCTTGCTTTCTTGAAGGGCCCATTATGATTATTGAGTTGCTCTAAAAATTGTCAACATGTGATAGTACTCTCTCTTTGCATCCATGTAATAAAATTGAGTGTGAGGATTTAAATTCTACATACTTTGTAATAAAATTTAGTCTGATAAATCATGTTTGTAATTTGACTACATATCTTATGATACTGGAGTTTAATTTTGTTGTCCCTGTTTTCTTATTCTTTGTACTGTTCCTCCAATAATTATTTATAAATTAATATTCAAAACATACTCGATAATAGAAAATTAAATAAGAAAATAATAATATTAATAAGAGAAGAGTTAGAACACAAGGATAATAAACTTGTATATATTTTCACAGACTAAAAACAAATAATTCATTAATAAGGAGCACTATGAATGAGCTCTTATATAAATACAAGTTACAATATACACAATCAGGTAAGTTATCTAATACTTATAAATCACATAAAATTAATATTATTCTAAATTACTATAAGTACAAATAATTAAAAGTTTCTAACAAAGATAATTACATATAAAATAATAACTTTCCTTGATATAAAATACTAACTTTCCCTAATACTCAAATGATAAGTGAGGTGTCGGAAATTGTTTGTATAGATAAGGAAACTAGATAACAGAAGCAAAACTCATAATAATGAACATAAAGAATGTTTGAAAAAATGAAGGGCTTGAATTATAGACAAATAGCCAATCGCTGGTAAGAAGAGATGATTTCCTCTGGAACAATTAGTTTTATCAATCATTGTAGTAGGGGCAAATGACAAAATGTGTAAAGAGTGTGTTTGGTATTGTTTTTTGTTTCTTTTGAAAATGTTTCAATATATCTTTTAAGCCTCAATAGTTAAAAAAAAATTAAAATTAAAATTAAATCGTTTTTAGTTAGTAAATGTTTTAGAAAATGAAACAAATTAAAAAAAAAAAAAAAGGAGGAAATGAAAAATGGTTGAAAAGTATATCTATGCAAAAAGTAGCTCTTGAAATTGTAGGCATGCATTGGCATATTTTTGATACTTTTAATCATCATCTAATCAACATATTATTAGAAAGAAAAAGACTAAACAAGCGCAAATATTTAAATGGACATGACTTGAAATATGACTAGAAAAAATCGGCCTAAAATTGGAAATCATTGGTTCAATTCTAATTGGTTCCCACCCTTAAAACTTCGTCTTAAAAAAGTTGAAGACAAAATGAAACGAAGAGATCGTCCATCAATTTAGCTAAATATCTTATTCAAATGCTTAAAGTTCTCAACGTTGATAGTTTGCCATTTCAGAGAGAAAAAAAGGTTGAAAGCAAGATTAGGACAAACTGAATTTTGGTTTAATCTTATGATGAAAAAAAGAAAAAAGAAAAAAGGAAAAAGGAAAAAAGTGTTGGCATTTGGCCAAATCCATGCATTTGAATCATGGTGAGTGTCATATGATATGTCATTGTACTGACACCCACGAAAATACCTCAAAAAAAAAAAAAAAAAAAAGGGGTGGACATGCATGAGCTTATGGACCACAGGTCACCACGATACAACGATACAAAAATGCTTTAATAGAAAAAGGTACCCCATGGTTCTCTGGTAGTGAGCAAGCGACTAATAAATAGACCTCATCACCATTAAATTGGTGTGACGATAAAGAAAGTCTCTTATTCTTTTATCTATATTATATTTTTGAATTAGAAATTTAACAAAACTCCAATTTTAAAGTCTTGTCCGATCACTGTGTTATGTAGTTATTTCCGTTTCATTGATGAGTTTTGAAATTTCTTCTATGAAAATAGAAGGCAGGATGACATTAATAATTCTTTTTTGCTGCTAACAAAAAAAAAAGGTTATTTCTTTTTTTTTTTTTTACACGTAATTTTGTATTAAGGTATGAAAATTTATAGTTTCTTACCTCAAAAAGAAATTAATAGTTTCTTTATAGGACATAATTTTCATTTATCAGAGCCAATTAGGATTATATTATTATAACTAAGGGTCCGTTTGGTGAATGAGTTTGAGTTGGAAATTTTAAATTTCAATAATAATTTTTGTTGACTTTTCAGAAAAGATAAAAAAAATTTTCAGAAAAAAAAACAAAAACTGATATGAAAATTTTGAGTTCGAACTCGCGAACCAAACGAGGTCTAAATGATGAAATATTACAAAATTTAATAAATATCTAACATTTTTCATAATCTATCAATTACCATGCATTTAGAAGTATTCCGATTCGTTAGATTTTCATCCAATTTTATTGAATTACAATTAAAAATTAGAAGAAGAAAAATATTAGTAAATTAGAGTGTGTGTTATTAATGATTGAGATCAAAAGCAAAGCAAATAAAGTGGTTGCGCCGGCATCGGCAACCCAGACGGCTGTGAAGCCGCCTCGGCCAACCTGTTTTACCACGTGTGTGATTTTAATGTTTGTCCCAAAACCATCTTTTTTATTCTAATCAATTTCCTATTCCCATTTCCCAATTCTATATTTTGAGTGGTCCTATCATTTCTTTTCTTTTCTTTTCTCTTTTTTTGGTTATTTCTTTAAAAAATAACTCTTTTATTTGATAGTTAACACCACTTTCATGTCTTTGTCTAATAAAAAATAATCATGAGAGGATACATATTGAGATATATATATATATATATATATAGATTGGTCACTTACTTTATACTATATAGTTTTATATTGGCTTTTAGATTTTTATTTGTAACAGGGATATTAAAATCTAATGCGTCATAACTAATCTCACATGGAGAGTGTCTCAAGTGTATGGTTCAGCTCAAACACACATTAAATGAACTTAATTACACTTTTAAGAGATGTCTTTTGTAAAGGAAAAAAAAAATCTCTTTATTATTATTATTATTTTCAATTTAAAGATGAGATATTTGAACTCTTCATCTTATGATTGAGTCAGATATAAAATTATCATTAAATTATACCTGTAACAAAGGAGAATTTTTTTCATTGTTATATTCTTATGATTTAATAACTCCATCCTTTATTCTTAAAAAAAAAAAACCATATTTTTGTAGGAATTTGTGCAAAAATAGACATTTTTAAACCATGTTTGCAAGAAATGTCTGGTTGCATTGAAAATTGTTCATTTTCAAAATTTTTGAAATGCATTACACGATTGAAAATTGATAAATCAAACATAGATTGGTAATCAATAATTAATGTATTAACGGTTTATCAAAATGAATAAATAATTTGTGAAATTCATTTTTTAAGAAATGGACATTTTTTATTTAGTCCACGTAATTTGTCTATTATATGTATAGATTATAAAAATTCAAGAATAGTTAAAATAAAACAGTGCAATTTTCACTGCGTGGTGTAATTGGGATAGAATATAATACTGAAATATCAGCAAATCACACTTTGAAATCATATATATTGGAAATGAACAATTTAATAGAATATATTAGCATTGAAATTTTTTTAATAAGGATATCAA
>JAFMPE010138090.1:477-10490 GCA_024759925.1 Ficus religiosa
AGAACATGATAATGATGACAAAAATATAAATAATATTATGGATTAGAGTATAAAATAAGATAACATATTATTTTGTAACAAATATAGTATTAATATAAACAAATATATTGGAGATGGTTAATGTTCTGAATTAGTTAAAGAAAATCATACTCCATAACATAGGCCTTTTCCACACACAAAACGGAGAACATACGAAACTTTGGAATATTATTTTCGTGCAGTAGAGCGAATGGGCTAAAGAAAATCATCCTTGCTGGAAATTCTCTTCTAATACCAGTTACTGTAGTGGTATCTCTCTCTCTCTCTCTCTCTCTTATTTTTTATTTCATTTAGTGTATTCTTTGCAACAAATTATGAAATGAATAAAATAAATGCGATTCATATGTATCTCATCAGACTCTGGGCGTCTAATCTACAAATACAATTCAACTGTAAAATTTATAATATATCAAACCAGGTGTTACAAAAGCTGCTGAACAACAGGGGCGAACAAACAGGGGAGAAAAGAGATCAAATATATATATATATGAATATTTTTTAAAACCATTTCCTAGCTTAGCTAGGACTTTTTTTTTTTTTTT
This sequence comes from Ficus religiosa, assembly GCA_024759925.1. Classification (NCBI taxonomy): domain Eukaryota; kingdom Viridiplantae; phylum Streptophyta; class Magnoliopsida; order Rosales; family Moraceae; genus Ficus; species Ficus religiosa. Next base: position 1,059 of record JAFMPE010138090.1, read on the forward strand.
AAAACTAACTAAGAATAAGCAAAGGCTAATTGAATCATTCACAAACCAAATTCCGAACCATTTTTGAGGCCAAATCAAAACTAATGAAGCAACTCATCTGGGCAGCCTTGTTCTTCTTCACAATACCAAGAAGCTCCACTTTTCCTCTCATCACAGCATTACCTGTCAACGTCAAGAACCCAACACCCAATTCACTGGCCAAATTGTTAGTCCCAAAACCCCCCAAGTATCTTGAGCTCACACTCACTATAACGTCAATCTCTTTTGTTGACTTTATTCCCACTTTACCCTCCTGAACTACAACCTGCCCTACTATGATGCCCTCGTAGGTGAACGAGACGACAGTCGTTTTGAACTTGTAGGGGCCGAAGTTCGGGTTCTTGACCCTAACTTCGGCTCCAAAAGTGGCATCGAATGTCGGTGACGTGTCGGTGCTGGTTAGTAGGTTTTGGACCTCGATGTCGCCTAACCTTAGTTTAGGGGACCTGGCTTTCAGCACCACTAGTACGAACACCGCGATGACGATGACTTGAAACACGGCGAAAATGGCTATGTACAAGACCACCTTCTTTCTCCTTTCCCGTTTGAGCTCGTCCGGTGACGCCGCGGTGGCTGATTCTTCGCTCTTCTCTGCCATTATTTATCACAATTCTCTTCAATTGGGAAAGTGTTTGAAAGAAAATTTTGCTGAGTTCTTTTGTAGTGCTTAGTTTGGTGACAATAATGGGATATTTGTATCTGGTGTTTGGGAAATTCCAAATGAGAAGAGATCGTGTGGAAAGCGAATTCTAGGAAGGTGCAAGTGGAACCAAACACGCCTTCTAGTTCTTTTATTTTCTTTTTCTTTTTTTAATTATTATTATAATGTTTAGGTGGTAGTTGTGGACTTCTGGTGGTCGACTTAATAAGAATATGAATTGTGGTGGTGTCTGTGGATTGTGGAACCTTAAAAAGTCATGTACAGTGTCTATGGAAACTGAGTCCACTTGTATAAGCCTAATATCTCAAGTGGGGTCTGTCTTGGGTATCTTTTTCTTTACTTATCAACCGGGGTCTTCGGTCTTTTTGATGACGATTTTATATCACTTTATGATTTTAAAATAACGTTAAAGGGCACTTACGGTATTGAACATTATTATTTAATAAAGAGCAGACGAATCTCAAGATATATAGGTCTTACAAATTAATTTTTTTTTATTGATTATAACGTTTAACACCTGAGTGTCTCCAAAAACAATTTATTTATTTATTTTATTTTGCACATTCTGTGACTAAACTCTCGTTTTAAACTCACTTTTTGATGGGTATGATTAGCAAGTGCACAAACCGGTTCAAGTAATAAATGGATAAGAAGATATCATTCCCAATGAAGACTATTTACTAAGTACGGAATTACTTTAACTCCAATTCTATTTGAATAAATAACTTACAAAGTGCAATCAAATAAAAGCAAATTAAAATAAACAAAACACATGAATTTAGCAAGGAAAAATTCAATATATTAAGACATATAAGGTTTTCGATTTCATCGGATTAATCCTGCTCAAAGCACCAAATTTAATCAACAAACGCTTATTTCTATGCTGATGACAAACTTCCCTAATGTAATCACTAATCTTTATCAAGTATTAACAAACTACCATAACAAGCTAGTTTTCACCTCTCAGTCTCAAACTCTAAACCTATCATGATTCATTAAGAACAAAAAATTCATAATATTACACAAGCCTCATAAATATCTCTATCCTACAACAATCTCATGGTATTTAATCAAAGTCTAATCCAACTATTACTTCTCAATCTCAAATTGGATCACAATGCAATGGGAAAAAGTACACTTACTTTTACAAGCATTAAGAATAGATTAAACACTCAGCATAGATATGAACAAATATCAAAATTGAATTAAACCATGATAACTTTGAACATTCATAATTCGGCTACATCGTAGCCCAAGAAAAAGAAATTTAGTTCATAATAAAACTATACAAAATCTTAATTAAAGTTCTAAACATGATGAAAAAAAGAAAGGAACTGGTTTAAGAATTGGAATTGCCACGTTCCGTCTCTAGAGTTGCTACTTTTCTTTTCCAAATCACCAATTGCTTTCTTCTTCTTCACACCTTCTTTCTTTCTTATCAAAAACGTCTCCCTTGGGAACCCTAAAAGGATTCTATTTATAGTCATGGGGTGAAAGATCTCCTTTTCGAATCAACAAATTTGGGAAATTATGAAAAATCTCAATCTGGTGCCTAAGCGCTCTTTTTTCTGCGTTATGCACAAAGCTGTTGTATGCACACTTGTCTGAGCAATCACGATCTGCACCTAAGTACAAATTTATTAGCGCCTAGTCACAAAGTTACGTTGACAGAAGCGTCTTTCGGCGTCTAGGCACTACTGAAACAACGTCTAGGTCCTAAGCTCTCAGGTTTTTGTTTCAATTCAAGCGCCTAGGTGCCTAGAAAATTGATGCGTAAGCACCCATTTGATTCAAAATGTACAAACTTCATACCAAAGTATGCCAAGTGCTCCATTTTAGCTCCATTTGCACCAAAAAACCACCAAGTTGACCTTTTTACCTAAATCCTACAAAAAGATAATAGAACAAAGTGAGAGAACTTAAAAACAAATTGAAAACTAACAAAATACTAGGTTAAAAGTACCCAGTTAATTAGAAAAAAACTAACTTATCACTTCTTAAAACTTTTTTTTAACAATGTTTTCAATTACAAAAATTTAAATTTATTACTTAAATTACTAGTTTGAATTTTGAACTATAATCTAAACCAAGCCTAATTAATTACTCATCACTACCACTAAGCACGTGCGGTTGAAACGTGTATTTGCTTAATTTTTCTTTTTTTATTTTATGAAGGCCTATATGTGTATATAAATTATTAGCAGCTTTTGTAGCTTATTCTTTACCAAGTTTGGCGCACACCAAACTCATTTATTGAATCTGATTCAAATCAAATAGTTTAATTAGCAGGCACTTTTGCCGGCCTCTTTGTTCATTAAAAAAAAAATCCACTAGAATTCGCGGACAAACAAAATTTAATATATTTGGATAGACTTAATAAAAGAGGCAATTTCAGAAAGAAACACAAACACATGTTTCTCAACTCTTTTCATAGAAAAAAGAACAGAAAAAAAAAAAAAAGAAAAAAACTGAAAAAAGTTAGGCAGGTCTTGTTAAAGTCAACAATGGTGAACTAGTTATTATTAGTTGGTAGAAAACAGGGTAAAAAAGATTATTTAAAGCATCTCAAAACCTAACTTAAAGGGATGAAATCGTTCTCTTAAAAAAAATTAAAAAGGGACGAACCCATTATTTTTTTATTTTTTATTTTTTAAGTATTACAAGTTCAAAGGGTAACAAAAATTTCTGTTTCTTTCCAATGTCTTAAAGGTTACTCGATTTTTTTTTTTTTGGGACATGATGAATTTATTGGTTCTTTTTTCCCCTAGAAATTCGCGGACAAACAAAATTTAATATATTTGGATAGACTTAATAAAAAAGGCAATTTCAGAAAGAAACACAAACACATGTTTCTCAACTCTTTTCATAGAAAAAAGAACAGGAAAAAAAAAAAAACTGAAAAAAGTTAGGTAGGTCTTGTTAAGTCAACAATGGGGAACTAGTCATTGTTAGTTGGTAGAAAACAGAGTCAAAGAGCTTAATTAAGGCATCTCAAAACCTAGTTTAAAGGGATGAAATCATTCTCTTAAAAAAAATTAAAAAATTAAAAAGGGACGGACCCATTATTATTATTTTTTATTTTTTACGTATTACAAGTTCAAAGGGTGACAAAAATATCTGTTTCTTTCCAATGTCTTAAAGCTTACTCGATTTTTTTTTTTTTTTTAAATTTGGACACGATGAACTTATTGGTTCTTTTTTCCCCTCTCCCTCCCCCCCGGCGGTACACACCACCACCCCCCCCTCCCCAACAAAAAAAAAAAAAAAAAACGAAATTCTGATTAAAATTCTTCTCTTGTCGCACCCAATTAAGTGCTGATTAAAGCACCCATCCCAAGTTTACAAACAAACATATATACACACACACCAAGTCTTATATCTGGTACTGTATGATATCCAGTAATATGAATTTCAGTTATTATGAATGTGAATTTCAGTTACTAAAAATGTGAATTTATGCAAAAGAAAATATAATTAAAAGTAAATGTGAACTCCCCTCATTTTACATTTCCTTTTGCATGAATTTGTATTTCCATTAACTGAAGTTCACATTCATAGTAGTTAATTAAGTTTCACATTACTGGATATCATCCGATACCGGCTATGAGATTAATATATACACATATAGAAATGTTCCTTCTAGGAATGCAAAACAAATATCATTGTTAAAAGGTTTAGCACTTTTTTCTTCTAAACTCTATTTTAATAATAAGATTCGATTCACTCACATTATTGAGTAGATAAGCCTCACACTACTCAAAATGAATTAGATATTGAATTGAGCTCTCTAGGGACAAAAATTACAAAATAAAGCCGCCACAATAGTAAGCAAAATCATGATCCACCAAGAAACTGCAGCAGCAGCAGCACTAAGAATTATAGCTCGCATTTTGGAACTATAAAATTATACCAATCTATATCAATATATATAATTTCTAAACGCAACAATCCAAATTGCATTTGTTTCCCATTTTCGTAGCTAATGATCCAATCTCATCTGTTAAAGTAGCTTCGCTACACGGGTGTGTGAAAATATTCACTCCACAAATATACAAAGAATTAGACAATTAGTTGTATTTCAAAAATATGATTTTATACCCTGTACTGGTAGAGTCATATATATATATATATATATATTAGTGTAAATTGAAGTAAAATTTGAAACAAAAATTACAAACAATAATCTCTTACCTTTGCTCATTTTTTTAAGTCTTATATTATACCCAAAAAAAAAAAAAAAAAACTAAGTTTGTAATAAGTATAACAATTTTTAAAGTTCACGTACCGTCAAAACAATGGTGGATTTTACCTTTAAAAAAAAAATCGTGAATTTATAGATAAGACTAATTGATTTTTAGTTTTTTTTTTTTTTTCTAATTTTAAATTTGAAATATGTGTACTTAGAAATCAAAACTAACCTAAGATTATGACCATATCATGTTAACTACGATCGTATTTCGTTCATTCCATCGGTACGCTCTTAGATACCTATAATTGTGATCAGTTTGTTAGTACAAAGGGGTCTTTACGTGGAAACCAAACAATCATCTTTTTTTATGGTTTTTAAGCTTCTCGCATCCACTCTTTCCACATATCCGGATGTCTAGTGCCAAATCGTCGCGCTTTCTTTATTCTTTGATAATAGAGTTGACTATCTTTGTGGCATCGATTGTGCAAGTTTGTGAAGAAAGCTGGACGAATGGAATGAGGGAAAACGGCTCGATCGACAACAAAGAAGTTGGAAAAGAAAATGTAAAGATTTTTAAAGTAGGGGCATGCATGCTGTATCTCCGCCTCTAATCATACTAGCTATTTTGGATGCCAAAACAATAAAAAGAAATTAAATAAATTAAATAAATAGAAACCTCTGATTATTAGTAACTTAATCCAGTAATATCAATGCCAATAGCTCCATAAATCAAGCAACAAAAACTACTGTACTAGAGCAAATCTGATAAAAAAACAAAAACAAAAACCAAAAAAGTTTATCTTATATAATAGACTAGCATTCCAAAGTCCGAACTGTCTGGTTTGGCAGATCAAGAGTAATAGAGCAGTACATTTTAGCAGACTTCTTCTTCTTCATGATGAACATCAATTCCACTTTCCCCGTCATCTTTGCCGTGCCGACGAGATTCAAGACCCCGTCGTTCAATTCGCTGCCGAGTTTGGCAGTGTCTCTCAAGTTGGTAGAACTCAAACTCACACTCACAGTCACCTTCTTGGTCGATCTCATGCCGGCCTTGCCCTTGGGAATCACCACCTCCCCAACAGTCTCGCCGTCGTAGGTGAAAGTGGTGGTGATGTTGTCGAACTTGTAGGGACCCCAGTTGGTGTTCTTGACCCTCACTTGTGTTGTGAAGGTCATGTCAAATGAAGCTGATGATGGTGATGAGTTCGTAGTTAGGTTTTTGAACTCGAACTTGTCGCTTAGTTTTAGCTTCGGAGATTTTGCACGCATCACAACTAGCGCGAACATCGTGATGACGATGATCTGGAACACCGCGAAAATGGCAATATAGATTGCCAACTTGATCCTCTTCTTGCGTTTGATCAGCTGATCATGATCAGGTTGCAAAGTGGCCGATTCTTTGTCTCTTCTGGTGTGCCCATTGGCCGATGGTGCCCAACTCTGCTGGTTCTTCTCAGCCATGTTCTGTGTTTTCTTTTAGAAAGTTTAAAAAGATCGAGAGAAAAAAATAAAAAAAAAAAAATCGCTTTTTGCTTTTGATGCTCCAAAATGAGTGGATGAGATTTTGAAAAATTTGAGGAAGAGAAAGGTGGTATATATAGTGTATAATTGAGAGTATTAACCAGGGTTAAAGGGATATTAAAAATAATAATAATAATAATAATAAAATTTTGACCAAGTTAACGCGTCTATGCTTGAAGGGTGGAAAAAATGGCTTCCTATCGAGGAAGAGAATGTGTTGTTGTGATGGACTGTTTGATTAACACATGCCCTTTTCATTTCTTTTTTTAATAATCTTAAAAAGTTACAATAATTTTATAGTATATTGTCGCCTTTCACGAGGTATATAGATTCATTTAAAGTATATTATTCACATTTCTCAATCATTCATGTCGTTAATCCGAGTTTGAATCCAGTACTTCCTTTTTTTCATCTTTTAAAATAGCTTTAGAGCTAGCCTTGAACAATTTTATATGATAGGGGAATTCCCCTGTCATTTTGGAGCATCAAAAGCAATTAATCAAAAACAATTTTTCATCTTCTAATATTTTAATTAATAGTTAGTTAAATACACATTTTTTTAGTATTAGCTGGGTCTACAGAGTCAAGAACAAGCGCCCAAACTTAAATCTTAAATTAATCGACATAGTATAATTTTGGTCCAATTAATCATGCTAATTAGGTTAATTGGTGTTATTTATTTATTGGATTATTTAATGGAGTTAGTGGAAAGTAAAAGTGGGTTTACACCTGACAATGCTGTCTTTCTAGATGAAGATGACACTACCAATATATATATATATATCAAATTAAGGTAACGACTTACAACAACAAACGCGTATATGTACAAAAACAAGGAACCTAAATTCTTTCTAGCAAAAAAGTATAGAGTTTGAAATATTGGTGTAAAACATGACGTATTTACGTGTGTTTGGTAGAAGAGATAAAAGAAAGGGAGTTGGGAAAGTGTGTATGACGGTCCAAGGAATATGCAGAGGAAAGGAAAGAGTTTGAGAAGCCCATCTGTCTATTGAATCCTTTCTATCTCTTCATACTTGCTATAGAACAGCACGTTAGAGAAACACGCCTGCCGGATTATGTCGAAACAAATTCTACTTAATTAATTGATAATAAACGTAACATTAAGAACAAACATGGGATTTTGATAATTGTGACATTAGACTGAAAACTATAGTAATTTGATCATTATGAAGATTGTTTGTGTCAAAGTGATATTATAAAAATAAAGGTAGGAGAACTTTTAATAGAGACACGTGAATATTTAATTTTTTGTATACCACTGATAATAACACAATATTTTGATAACACGATCATAATCAATCTAATGATTTTATCCTTGATATGATGGCTTTTATTGTTTTACAATATAGTTACTGTTTCAAACCCCTGGAAAATACAAAATAAAAGGACGGATTGAAAGAAGGAGAGGAAACAAAGTCAACTGACCTGCACTAAACAAGTAACATAAAGCAAATTTGCAACTGAAAGAAAAAGTAGCAAAAAAAATGAAAGAAGATTAGTAACTAAATAGAAAAATAGGGAGATTAAGCATCATCGAAGCAACTTTTTAATGCAACTTTGAAGAAAAGAAAGAGAGAAAGAAAGAAAGAAAAGATAAAACAATGAGAGTTTGTAGTTTTAGTATGATCTCACTAACACTGTATTTAGAATGCTGGGGTTGTAATTCAAACTACGTATATTGACGCTTCAACTTAACATATTCTGATTCAATCAGTCACATCCACAGATGTAAATGATGTTTCAGACTCCGCATGAACAAACCCGCCTCGGGAGTGATCGACTAATTCAATCACCGGTGACATTAAATGACCAGACGATAATGATGACCCGCCGTCTAGTTCATCAATGTTGTTAACGAACGGACTGGGATCAGGAAGAGAGAAAGTGTAGCAATCAAGCATGTGAACAACAGAACGCATGGTTGGTCTGGCATCTCTCCTTATTTCGGTGCACAACAGTCCAATGTGGAGGCACCTCATTATTTCGTGATCCAAACCATCCGTTATTTTGCGATCTACAACGTTCAAAATTGTGCGTTCCATGTAATTTCTTCTTACCTGCAATGATATTGAACATGCAGGAAGTTAAGAATTAACCGTCCTAATTTAGTATCACTAAGAGCAATAAAAACACAAAATAAAATAAACAATTATGAACATGCGAAATTTATACTGGTCAGCTTGAATATAAGCTACATCCTATTTAAACAACTGTAGTAATTCATTATATTAATTATCAAGAAATTTACAAGAAATTAAACCTGCACTCTCAAACTCTCTATGTTTCTTTTTCTTACCTCTCTTTTAGCAATCCCTAGTGACAGCCCTCCTACTTATAAACAAAAAATTATAAGGCAACCGCAATTATAAGTGGAAAATCTCCATGAAATACCCTAAAACTATACTGTCTCAACATAGGGCGTTAATTAATGGATACTATTAAGACTCTTCCTAGTTCAGTTAAAGTGTAGTGTCAATAGAATACATTCGAACTTACATAGCTTCGCAAGTCTTCTGAAATATCCTCTAGCAATCGACGGCTACATCTCTGTCCAGTAACTATTTCTAGAAGCAACATTCCAAAACTATATACGTCACTCTTGGTGGATACTGTCCCGCAATTAGTAAATGACTCTGGATCCACATATCCGCTGTAAACAGTGTCAGCTATAACAAATTGATATGGAAAGAAGAGATTCATATTATTATGCTCCAATAATATATATATATATATATGCTGCTGTACATAACTATCAAATCTTAATGAGGATATCTGGATTTTGATCCGATAATACAAAGTAACCTGAACAGCATTTTTCAAGGCACGATACAGTAATAAAATATAATACTCATTGTGGTTTATGATGGTACTCACAGGGTCCCCGCAATCGTCACAAATTCAGTTTCATCAACGTTGTTAGCAAACATTGCGAAATCAAACCCTGAGATCTTAGGGTTCATATATTGGTCTAACAATATATTTGAAGCTTTAATATCAC
>JAFMPE010138146.1:0-22286 GCA_024759925.1 Ficus religiosa
TATCATAAACATATTTTACAAAACACATGGTGGTGTCCAACCCAAGTTTCACAGTTTGCAATGTCATCTCTACACAGTCTTGTATCAAGCTTGTCCGGTAGTAGGTTGCTTGCCTATAGCATGAATGTAAGTTATGAGGTTATGTTCAATAAGTACAACTTTTTATTCCCACAAAATCATTTTAGTAAAAGAATGCATGAACCAATTATGTTTTCTTATGTTAACCTAACATGAATCAATTATCCTTTCTTGTTTTAACTTAGCTTTGGGCCCCTTACATAACATGACCATGAGTGTATGTACCATGGTACGTAGCAATGGATTAAACCCGTTCTTGTAGCAGGTCGATACTACACAAGGCAATTTGCTTGCCTTCGTTTTTGAAAACTTGTTCTTACTTTGATCATACTTGAAAACTTAAATTTTTATTATTTCTTACTTGAAAACTTGATCGTACTCTTCTCACATGATTTATTATCAGTAAGCATACTTACATGATGCCACAAGAATAAAGCATAAATCATATGCATCACATACATTAACACATGATGCTTTGAAAAACATGCAAAGCAGTAAAAACATTTAAATCAATGCATGAGTTTTTGAAAAACATGTAAAGCAGTAAAAACATTTTGCCCATGCTGTAGGCAGAGTTGTACTTACAATTTGTCTTATGCTTTTGATCTATCGTTCCAGCAAGGCACGACAACAGGTTATATTCCTATTTTTAAACAGGGCATAAGTCAAGAATCGTTCTATCTTACTACAAACCATAACATACTATATCGGTATCCAACCCGATTATCATTGGTAATCATAGATACAAATCCTGACATAATAAATTGGTATATATTCCGATTATCAAGCATTATCTTGATTTAATACTTGAATTTTTTTTTTTTTTAGAAAACACTTTTCAAATTTCAAATGCATTTAAAACATCTTTTGAAACTATTTTCATAAAGCCATAGTTCCTTTGTAAAACTATAAAACCTTGAAAAATGATTTCTAAACTGCCTTTTAATTTGCTTGAATGTATCTATGTAGGAAATTTTCTATACCATGTACAGTTTTGAAAATCCAGTTTTATTTCTAAATCGGTTTAGAATTTGAAAAAGTTTTCTTTCATAGAAGTTGTAGATCTCGTTGAACCCTACAACTTTCATGTTTTGCTTGAAGCTTAAATCTGCCTTTAGCTTACTGGTTTTTCCCTTTGAAAAGTTCTAGCCGTGTACAGTACTTTGGAGCCCTTTTTTCAAAATATGTTCATGCTAGCACCTAGGGTTTTCTATTTTCTAAAACTTTACAGTTATAACTTTTTCTAAATTTGGCTTCTAAGTAGCTCAAAATTGGGTTTTCATAAAACTTTATAGATTATTTTTTAAAAACCGACTGTTTGTATTTTGTGGATTCTTAGCTTAAATATATGCACACACTATCTCAAACGATCAAAACCGTGAGTCTACACCAACATGAGCACGTTGGTTTCGTTCTTAAACTTCAACCATTCACTTATCTCATGTTCTTGATAAACACAATATTGATAACTTACTTGTTTACCAAATTGTATCTTTAGGTTAATTTCATAATCAACATGCCCATAATAATCACATCATCACCATTATCACCATTATTCATAGAATCTCTATACTTAAACATGTGAAAGCATATTCACAAACACATGGTGAGCACACATAATCTTAAAACTCATCCTAGAGCATAAAATCAAATTCATGCTTAGGGCTAGCAAACAAGGTAACCTAAGCATAGATCTAGCATAAACCAACCACAAAGGACCATAAAAATAAGAAAAATAAGAAGCATGAGTTTATGCTCTTACCACCTATAACTTGAAATACACATAAATCCTCAACCCAAAACTAATTAAAGTTTTAGTTAGGGATCAAGAATATACCTTTAGAGCTTGAAAGAGATGGATTCTAAGCCTTGAATGAGAGAAATCCTTGCTCTTCACCTCTCCACACCCAATCGGCGATCTCTCTCTCTCTCTCTCTCTCTCTCTCTCTATCTCTTCTAAGACTAGAGAGGAATAGTTGAGAAAGAACTAGAAGTTGAGAGACTAATTAAAATAGTTCAATTCTCACAACCCACCTTTATTTATACGTGGAAAATTCATAATTTTTCATAATTATTTTTTTTCTTAAATTCTCCTTGAATTGCATATTGGTCCTTAAAGACAAAATATTTACCTTCCAAGTTCCTCAAAATGGTCGGCCATGTGGAGTGATGGAGTCAAAATATCCTTTCATACTTATCTACAATTACTTGGCCTCTAAATAGGGCCATGTTTGGCATTCCCCATAATACGCAGTCTATTTTCTTAATAATCTAGATAGTACCAATATTGTTTTAACTATCAACATTATAGTATTGCTGGACTGCAGCCCAGAATTTATCTGTATTTAACTGGATCGCATATAGGTTTTTCTTAGGACTTGAAACTACTCAGTTCTCCTTACTCCAAATATTATTCTTGATTATTCTAGAGTAATCCCAATCCTTATTCTCAATTCTACATCCGTAATGACGGTTGGCCGTAGTATAATTTTAATACTACTTATTATACGGCAGTACCGTCTTAATCATATTATAAATTATCATGGTTATTTATCGGCCAGGACAACACCATAAATCAAGATTATGCCTTTTTAATCATAAGATCTCATACTTGACTTAATAGATCATCATTGTGTCTTATAACACTATAAGAACTCGAATATATTCTGATAATCAAATCAGATAATGAGCTTCATATTGCCATAAATGGTACAGAATTAGATTTCTATTATTTCTAAAGAAATCGCGAGTCCGTAAAAATTTTGGTTATTATAATATAATACTTAGAAAAACTTTAGTTTTGTCCCTTAAAGTTTTGTGTATTTGTAACTTTACCTCCGAACATTGAATAGCTAGTGCTTATAACTCTCGATCTTTAAATTGTTAGCAAAATCGCTAATATTTCGTTCACTTAAAATTGATGTGGCACTAGTATGATATAAAATTAATTCAAATTTAAATCTTTAAAACTATAAAAATAAACTTAAAAATCTATAAAAATTCAAAAACTCTTAATAAAAAAAGTTCCTTTAATTTTTTTTTGTTTTTTGTACAAAAAAACAAATCTTGTGAATGATAACAACATCGAAAGGCATAAAAAAAAAAAAAAAAACACAAAATAATACCGAAGCCAAATTTAAGGTTATATTTGTAATTGTAAAGATTTTAATTTAAATTAACATTTTGTTAAACTAGTTCCACATCAACTTTAAGTAGATGAAATATAAGTGATTTTGTTAACAGCTCGAAGATCGAGATAAGCTAGTTTTTCAATGTTTAGGGGTAAAGTTACAAAGGTACTAATATAGTTTTTCCAGGTCTTAAATGACCAATATATGAAATAAGAGATATTTTGGTTAATGGTTTAAAGTTTAAGAGACATTCTTAGTAATCATTTAAAGTTTGAGAGGTATATAATTACCAGGTTTTAAAGTTCTAGGGGTAAAGTAATGAAAATAGTAAAGTTCAAGGGGCAAAAATAAAGTTTGTCCTCATTAAATTACACTTTAATTGTTGCTATGTCAGCAGCTCTATTTATTTAACTGACAAAATGAACAAGGATGATAATATTTTATAATTTATGAAGCATTTTATCAGTTTTTAAAGTTTAGGAAATAAAAATGAAAGTTGTCCAAAAAACTTTTGAATAATGTCTCTTATTTGTCATTAAAAACTTATATTATGACAGCGTTTATTCTTTCCAAGATGCTTCCAATTATACGTGTGTGTGTGTGTGTCTTTAAAACGAATGGACAAAAGAAAATTGATGTTCAAGAAAATCAGCACATGTTAATTAGGTTCACACACATTAATATCATTTTAATTCTTCATCAATAAATTCCTTAATCAAATTTTATTGAAAAGAACTAATATATTCCAATTAAGTTCACACCCGTTGTCCTTCTGATTCTTCATCAAATTCCTTAGTCAAATTTTATTAAAAAAAAGTTACTCAAATTTTTACGATCAATATAATTTGTCATCAAAAGATATATTGATAATTGAAAAGCAATTGCAAATGTTTTTTTTTTTTTTGAGAGACTATTGCAAATGTATTTGTATACCTATTTTTCTTCTTCTTTTATTATTATTATTATTATTATTTTTTGGTTCTAATGACGAAATAGTCAATGGAACTTATAAATTGAACATCAAAGAATCAAATTAAATGTAGTAAACCCCACAACTTACATATATATAAATATATATCTGGTACATGGTTGATATTATCCCTTGTAGAAAGAGACATCGCATCTTGGATTTAGCGTCAACGTCCCCCAATCTATTCAAGCCAAGAAAATAGTTTAGCGGTTTTGTTTTATCTTCCGGTGACGTATTCTTGAGGAGTCTAAAAATTTCAGCATACCAACCTTGTAAAAATTGAAATAAAGAAGCTTCAATTTATTATTATTATTTTTTATTTTGAAGTTGGGAGTTGGAGATTTAAAGTTTATAAATATTATTGCAATCAGGTATAAAATTACTGTTAGGTTATATCATGCACAAAACGGTTTCAATTTTTATTTTAAATAAACTCTGGTGATAGAAATCAAGTGAGACACCAAGACATCTCGATTAGATTGGTATCCCTTTAGCATCTTCTTCATTTTTCTATCCCATTAAATATTATTAAAAGAAAAGAAAAGAGAAGTTACATAGAAATTTAACAAAATGGGGGAAAAAAAACCGTAAAACAAGAACAATCTTAACCGCGTAATAAAGCCTCCAAAAGAAAGTCGAAAAGCATTAAAAAAGATCTAGTCGGAACTTTTTCCTTGACCACAATTTAAATCTCATCAACTTGTATATTTGCCTTTACCCATATGTTCATTGACACTCGGTTGTTCATCATGGAACGGCCAAAACGTTATACAAAAAGTCAATTCCTTGTACAATCAAGTGTTCGTATATAATTACATCATTTTGAGTGGATTTATAAGGTTTGACAAATTCTGCAATTAGGGGATTTGACCATATTAGGATTTCCCCTATACGTACTTTTTTGCATTTTCTGAACGTAGACTTTTTTGGTTGCTTCTGGATATTATTTACCAATCTTCACGTAATTAACAAGAGAACTAGTGAATTTAATATCTTTCAATTCATTGAATCACCATATAAGAACATTGTGGATTTTTAAAGTCTAAGTTTCTTGAATATAAAAGAGAGAGAAAGTGAGACGTAGATTTAAGAGTTTTGAGTTCAATTGTCAAAACTCCATCTGGAGTTATTATTCCAAACAGGGCTTAGATTGGAAGGCTTATTTTCACATGCCAAAGTATTTATGATTAGCTTGTCAAATTGCAAGTTGCACTTAGGTTTAAAGACAATGACCTTTATTACCTTTTTGAAGTTGTAAGTAGTCACAGGTTTTCTTGGATAGTTTCGATTCTTATAAAACGATAATTTCGGGGTTTTTGTTAACTTCAATTGACCTTGAAAAAGTCCAGATACATCTTGATTGAGTCTGAAACAAATTTTATCTCAACTCAAATTTGAATTGAGTTGTTTGAATTTTCAGTTTAATTTCGAGTCTTGCAAATTAATTAGAGATCTTGATTGAGATTTGAGTTCTTGAGTTTAATTTTTTGGTTTATTGTGTCTAGTTCATTTGTGGTTAACTCAATTTAAAATTTGATGGACTTAAACTTTATCTGTTGGAAGACTTGAGGAAGACAAATCAAATTCAAATTGGAAACGATGAATTTAATTACCTAACAGATAATAACTGTACCGTTTTCTATTTATTATGACAACTTTCATATCATATGATGGCAGATCCAAATTTCAAAGTAAGATTTAAATTTGAAGTTTTTCAACGATTGAAATCTATTTCCAAGCCAAATCTTATGAAAATCTTATCCTAATTAATTTATTGGAATGTATCTATATGCTTTGCCATATTTAGTAGTTCATTATGTAGGTGATTTGATATCAAGAATCACAATTCTTTTATGCTTTTAATTATTATATCATTTTCTAGGCTTAAGTTTCTGAGCTCGCAGCCCACAGTCTTAGAGAATTATATGTCGATCTTTAGTAAGTCTGAGCATGAGCTTAAGGCAGAATTAAAGTTTTTTCTTCCAATTTATAATTTAAAGGGGGACCATCTCGGGCTCTATAAATCTTCTCCAAACCGATTGAAGAATAATAATTTAAATAAATAATAATATTGCATTTTGTTTATGGGTGGTCTTGGCACGCCAATTAATCCTCATTTTCTCCGGCTGACTGTTATCCCCCCCAACCACAACCACCCCCCCCCCCCCCCCCCCCTCCAAAAAAAAAAAGACCAAAAAAACACCCAATTCAAATATCTACTCAGAATTTAATTCAATTCTCACTTCTAGTTTTAATTATTATAAGTTTTATTTTATAGGGTCAATTGTTGGATTGGTCACTGAATTTTAAGTAGATGAGAATTTGGTTCCTAAACTTTATTTTGTTGGTAAAAGTACTCCTGAACTTTTAATTATATGAGATTTCAGTTCCTAATCTATTTTTCATTATTATAATACCCTTGAACTCTTAAAAAATGTGTATTTAGGTCCCCATATTATATTTGGATGAAGGTGGGTTATGATGATGGCATGATAACAATGGGGGAGGTCGCATCGGCTAGTAGAGTATGGCGACGGACATCTCTTTTTTTTTTTTTTTTTTTGTTTTAACAAAAGTACTCTATTACCCTAAAAAATCAATAAGCTCAAGGGAATATTCAACAAAAACAACTTTTATAAATTGAAAAAAAAGAATCACAAATATTTGAAAAAAAAAAAGTTGATTAAGAGAGAAATAAAAAGGTTGTTTCTTGTGAAGAGACAACTCAATTTAAAATAAAAAAACAATGAACAACAACAAACATCTTTTATTTTTCTCTTTGTGAAAATTTATTTTCCTTATTAATAATGATTTGTGGTTTTTTTTAGTTAGTAAAGATTATTTTTGGTTGGGGATTTTTTTTACTCGTTGAATTTTTAGGGCAATAAGGTATTTTTGTTTTTTAAAAAAATTAAGTGCTTTGTCATTCTCTATGAGCTGAGGGGACCTCCTCTATCAATGTTACTTAGCCATCACACCCCATCCTCCTTTAAAAAATCAATGGAAGGACCAACACCTTTTTAAATTATCAGGGTATTTTGACAAAGAAAAAATATGGAGAATTCTACAGTGGGGTAAAGTGTTTTTATCCCATTGTAAGTGTGAAAAACCTTTTGACCATCTGATCATCTTTGGATGATCAAGTTTAAAAAGATACACTAAAAAAACATACAACCTATTGTATTTGATTTCATTCTCCAAAACATTTCAAAAAATAAAAAATAAAAACTCAAAACTCCCCATCGGAGAAGAAGGATTTCGATGGAGAGAGAGGCGCCGGAAAGTCCCCCCCCCCCCCCCACAAGATACTCGACAATTCTCCCCCTCACCCGAATGAATGAGACCTGCAAAACCAACCCCCCCCCCCCCTCCCAACGATGTCCGGCTATGGCGAATCAATCCCCCCTCCCCCACACAACGCAGATTTGGCTTACGGGGGGTCGTGTGGTCACCGTTGCCGTGGGGAGCACTAGGTCACCGTCAGGGGGGAAGGGTTTGGGGGACCTGGGTCACCGTCGGGGATGGGAGGAATATCCTACCAAGACTATCAGAGTTCCCCCAAGACCATCGAAGTTGGATTTTTTTCTTTTTCTTTTTTTTTTCTTTTCTTTTTTTGACATGGAAATTTGATTGTGTGTGGGAGGGTTTATTTTAGCATGGTGTACCTTATCAATCCACATGATCCCATCCATTGGATCTTATCCTATTGATGGGTAAAATATTTAGCCCATTGTTGAATTCCCTAAAAAAATATAGATTATTTTTCCCAAATAATAAAGTTTACGGATCAACAACGTACCTACTTATAAGTTCAGGAACCAACCAGCAATTTACCCTATTTTATATTAATTGACTTACGTATATTGATTGCAATTTCTACTAAAAGTTTTTTAGAAGAAAAAAAATCTCTGCTAAAAGAAAAGGAAAAAAAAAAAAAAGTTCTTGTATGAAACTTAATTTTCTAAAAATATAAAAATATATATATCAACCTAACAAAATTGAATAAAAATACTGGATCTTTATGATTCATTGTAAATGACTTTGCTAGCAATTAAATTCATCTCAATTTTTATTGAAAAGAAAAAAAAATATTTTTTTTGAGGTAAAAAAGAATAATATTTTTTGAGGTAAATACCGGATCTTTAATCCCTATTTTGATTACCAACTTTGAAGGCTTGGGTGTTGGAGCAAGGAAATTAAGTCAAACTTATACGCAGCTTCACGTCGGATGTGGATGACTGGCAATATTTCGTATTGTATATCCATTTTTTTAAGGGTAAAAATTATTTAAAAAAAAAAAAAAGACAAGTAGCTAGTATTATCATTATGAATAAAAATTATTTATCGGACCTCAGACATGAATCGTGCAGCTTATTTTTCAACCTTTTTTATTTTTATTTTTATTATTATTAGTACTATTATTATTTTGCTTAGAAGCTTATTTTTCCAATTAAATACGGGAGGATGACGGCAACAAAAAAATCATTAATATGATTTTTTTTTTTTTTTTTCGTAATAATGATAGAGATGATTGATGTACGGGAATTTCCTAATCTGAACAGCATTTATTTTAGTGTCACTTGGCACACCTATTCTCTCGCGGATTCAACTTCTATGTTATTTATATATATTTTTTCTCTCTCTACTAATAATTATTAATATTACACTAAATTGTAATTGAAATGAAATTTTCAATTGATATACGTATTGTAATATTATTATTTTATAGATATAAAATGGACACATACATAAGCGGTTGCCCTTGTGGACACGCGCTAAAACATCTTCAATATGGCTTTTTTCCCATTCTCTTTTGATAAAATACCCCAACACCCCCTTTATTTAGCTAATGCACCATTTTGACCCTTTTTGTTATGCACATGTCTAAAATACATATGTCTACAAAATCAGTTACATAATATGTCATCAACCGATTAAAACCTCGATAATACAAAAACTACCCTCAATATATAATATCTATAATGCAATTTTTAAATCCTAATTAACTAAAAAAAATTCTAAAGACCTCAAAACACAAAAGAAATATAGAAGAAAAAAATTGCTGAAGTAAGGAGATTGGGTTTTGGGGATGGTAAGGGTGCCGGACCAGATCACTGTCATAGGGAGAGGAGGGTAAACCATACCAGATAGATCGCTTGTGAGGGTCACAACTAAATCATGATGGAGCCACCTTGCAGGGTGGTGTCGGAGGTTGCAATATGGCGGCGAGATGTTACTGTGTGTGGCGGCATGGTGAGAGCATGCTGCGAGGCTTGCAATATAAGCCATAGTGTGGGGAAGATGTTCTTTGTTTTTTATTTTGACTTTTTTTTTTTAAGTTTTATAATCTATTTTATTTAAAATTTTCATATGTAAAACAAAATTCAATGTAGATTAAGATGGGAAATTATTCTATTATAAAATTTACTACACGATTTAAAAATATAAAAAAAACTAGTACAATATATAATAACAAACACAAAATAAGTAGTGGAATAACAAAAAAGTACAGGTTAAGATAGGAAATTATGCTATCAGAAAATGTACCTTTAACAAATGCAAAGGTATTAATTTGCACTAATATAGCTCTATATGAAAGGAAATAAGAGAAATTCCAACCCAAGAAGCTGCCAAAGGACTTGATAGAAATTTGCGCTTGCTTCCTGCATATTACACACACACAGAGTAAAGTCAAAGTTGTTGTCAATATAAATAATTCGTTACTGACTAGGACAACATGAATTTGATCAGTTGAAGCTGCATATACCTTGGCATAATTTGCTTTGTCCAACTTCTTTGCCTGAAAGCACAAAAGAAAATTATGTAAGTTTCAAGAGTTTGTACTTAATATACATACGTATATATATATATATGCATATATACCATATTTGTTGAAGTTTATTATGTATCAAATAATGACAAACCTCAATAAGCAACCACAAGGAGAAAATTGCGTGAGCGGGCGGCATTATGTAAGGCTTGAAACCCTGTAAACAAATAATAGAATTTTTTTTTTTTTTAATCTCAGATCGTTTTCTCACAATTTTTTTAAATGTCTTTAATAAATTTTTTTTTTAATTCTACGTCTGTTTTGTATTTCAATTAATTTTTTATTACTTTGAAAAATCTACGAATCTTGTATCCGAATTATCATGAGTAAATCGGTAATTATTTGGTTAGATAAACCATTACTTTTACCATCAGTAAACTAAATAAAAAATAGACACAAATTAAGAGAGAGAGAGAGAGAGAGAGAGAGAGAGAGAGAGAGAGAAGGAGAAGAAGAAGAACATTTACAGATATCTTTTTGAAAAAGAGTCAAAATTTACCTATTTTTGTTTGAATATTTCCAAGAAAATAAATTTCATACGTTACTAATATTTAAGATTTCAAACGAATAATAATGAGTTACCTGAGACATGCAAATGGCTATCACCACAGAACCAATGTAATTTACTAGAAGTGTCCCTGTGCCAAGGAGTGCAACTTTTCTAGGTCCATATATTGTCGGAAATGTTCTTATATTATGCCTGTTACAATGTTGAATTTTTTTTTTTTTTAAATAATGACAAATGTACAAGCTAGAAAAGGTGTTGAAATTAATGAAAGAATAATCGAACTATTTGGTAGATGTGTTGACATAGTAAAATATAACTTACTTGATGTCACCTTCCATGTCTGTGAGATCTTTTACATTGTTAATAACCAGATAAAAAAGTGTGGTAAAGGTGGTGATAAAAGCAGTTGAAGGACTGCACATCAAATTGAAAGATTAAAAAAAAATGAGATTTTATGAAAAGTTGAATTATGTATACGTATAAGCTACAAAAGTTAGACTTTGAAAGTTAAGAATAATGTAAATTGGGTAGTCAGATAAACTACTATATTTTATTCTACAAAGAATTTGTTGAACCATTAATATACTCTTGTGAATTGGTGTTCATCTTTCATTGGTTTTGTTTGACATTATCTTTTATTAACTATTGATTATGTCGACGTTTAAATAACACCTAAAAATCGAAGTAAAAATTGAAGTATTAATTAAGAAATAGAACAAAAAAGAATAGTACCATTTGTCATACTCAACTATGTACTATATATTAAGTTAATAAATGGAAAATTCATGACTATAAATCAAATCAACTACTGTTTTATATATGTACGTAAATGTCAGGCAACCTATAAACGAAAGTTCAGATTGATTATCTGACTAATTTAAGTTTGATCTACTAACTGAAAGTTCTCTGAAATCCATAATTATTCTAGATAATATGTCAAAAATAAATTTGGAAGACAGAGAGACAAGACATGGAAAATAAAAGAAGATTTTTGTTTCCGAAAAATTGTTACGCACCTCCACTGGAATGGAAGTCCAAGAGAAACTCTGGTGGCATAAAGTATGCCAACATTCTGAAGAATACCAACCTGCATATGTTTACTTTTGTTATATCTAACTATTCTTAAATCGCATTGCGTTTTACTTATTATAATGAAGACATGTTGTTTTATATCAGAGGGATTTCCCATCAAAATAACTGTAAAAAAAACATCCATTAGAACTAATAGCATCTATTATCAAATAAAGTACTTTACTTCTGTGTCTCTTTTAAGTTGTCTTACTTATTTCTCAACTTCTTTTTTCGGTAAGATTCTATTTTCTATACTCGACATGATCACAGTCGTGTTTTTTTTTTTTTTTTTAATGGAAAGTGTCCAATGGCCAAATAAATTTTATTAAAACAAAATTTCAGTAAAAGACTCGAAGGATGGGAAGAGAATAATAATACCCAAGAATTGAGAATAGATGTGGCAATGGAAGATCGCTTATATCTAATGGGAGGAACTGAATAGAAGGTGGACATCAAAAGACCAAGACAATAGAGAGAAGTAGTGATGAGGTCAGCATTCATCAACCGCAAAATCAATAAGCCAGAAAGTGCAGCAAATATGACCAAGAACCATGCTTGTTTTAGTGAAAGTTCCCCTGATGGTATAGATAAATAAGGCTTGTTTATCCTGAAAATATAACATAAAGACATACTTATAAGTTAAAAGGCTCTGTGTCAACTATTCTACCAAAAAATTTAAATTTAAAGAGAGACAGAGAGAGAGAGGCTTACATTGAAGTTGAGCAATTGTGTGTTATTGTGAGTGGGCGCCAGTGCCCGCACACACAAGCTACAAATTTTGTTTTTTCTCTTATACTTTTGTGGAATTTTATTTGATGTCCGATTTTTCAACAAAAATACTGCACCAATTAATTACCCTCATAATTCAATAAAAAATTATCACATCTCATTTTTTTCATATTACCCAAATTGGGTTTTTTTTTTCTTTTTTTTTTAAGGATTGCGAATATGAAGAACATAGATATGAACCAAAGTCCAATATGTACAGCTATATCCTTTTACTCGTAGACTAAAGAAAACTTTTACACGGAAAGTTACTAATGTTATTTCTTTTATATAACTACAAAAATAATAATAGAAAAAAGAAAAGAAAAGAACTTTCAGTTACAATATATTTTCACACTTCTAGTTACCACATTTTTATATGACTAAATACGACTTTTATTGACAAGGTTGTGACTAATATACATTTATACATATACATATATATTTATGAAAAATTTTGAAATGATATTATCTTCAAGAAATATTGAGATAGTTTCAAGAAATATTATCTTCTATTGTAATTCTGAAATGATATTGATATACACATATACAAATATATATATATATATACATATATGAATATATATACACACTTGAGAATTGGGCTTACCTATCAATATCGACATCGTAAATCTGATTAATGCCAAAACAATAAGCATTCGAGAGCAGAATGGCAATTAGACCAGGGAACGCCTTACACAAGAGAGACCAAGTAAATAATTGTGGGTTCTCAACCAGCACTCTTGAAAATAAACAACTGCCCAGTAAAAGCAAGAAACTCAATTATAACTACAACCCGATTTGGTTCAAAAACAAAAACGATCCTTCTTATTTTCCCTCTCTAATTTCCAGTGATAGTTCACTTACATGGTCGATGATATTATAGGGTACATAACATGGGGCCTCGTGAATTTATATGAAGCAGATCCAAAACGTAATACTTTGATGAGTACTGTCGTATCGGAATCGTCTTGTTCAGCCCGAACACAAGCCTAATACCAATTGTTTCAGTACTCGATAAGTTGAATGTGTATAGAAAACCAATTCGACAACTAATAAAGGTACAAAACCACAAGATCGGTTATGCAAAATATGTTGAGTGGCTCCTCAAGCAAGCCACTTTGGCCCTTTCTCGGGTTTTTTTTTCTTTCCTTTTTTTTTTTTTTTTTTTGGGATCACAAATTTACTTCATTTTGGATAAACTAAAAGGCAAGTACATGCCTAAGTATAAATTTGCTCAAAATTTGCATTTATATCAACACTGAAAAGTTACATGCCATGTTATAAGTTGGAAAAAACCATATAATAATATATATATACACACATATATACATAGAGATTCAGATATATACCCGGATGATATTACGCCTATCTTGCTTATTACTTTTGCCATAGAGCCCCAAAGGCATGATCATTCTGTTGGTAGAGTGTGTTGTAGGAAAGTTGGAATATTTTATATTTTTGGTTATAGGCTTAAAGCAAGTCACCCTATTATCATGAGAGGAGGACTTGCAACGTTGAGGGAGAATAGCTGGTGGTTTAAGAGAAGAGAAAGAGATTGAAAGCTCCATGTGAGCTGCAAAACAACCACGAAAAAAAAAAAACAAAAAACAACAACAACAACAACGAGCAAAAGAACATGAGAGATTGAAAAATGGTTGAGGACAAGTGCTTCAAGAGCTTTGAAATTTATAGGAGCATGGTACGCATGATTTTTATTTTTAATTTTTTTTTAATTTGAAGATAAGAGAATTGGAACGTAACATTTGAGTGTCGAATTAAATTTGGTATTGTCGCTTGGAAGACATGCCCGTGACAACGATATTGTGTTCTATTGACTTTTACAAGTCTAGTTATCTTTCTTATCTATATTGTTATTCGACTTTTTTCCTCTTGATTAATGTGGTAGCTGATGGCGGCATTACTTCAAAACAAATTTCTATATTTACCATGATAGTCGCTTTCTTCTTCGTATTATTATTTTTCGTTGGTTTCATTTTGATATAAGCACACAGATATATGTGT
Organism: Ficus religiosa; assembly: GCA_024759925.1. NCBI lineage: Eukaryota > Viridiplantae > Streptophyta > Magnoliopsida > Rosales > Moraceae > Ficus > Ficus religiosa. Next base: position 14,379 of record JAFMPE010138146.1, read on the forward strand.
GTGTGTATTGTGAAATAAATGGAGATGCATATTTAAATTCCAGACCTTATAACATTAGAGATAAAGATGTGTATTTACACTTATAAAAACAAACAAAAAAAAAAGGAACAAACAAACAAACAAACAAATAAAGATGTGCAGTTAATGTAGCATTTAGAACGAAAAGAGATAGCACCGAAAGTAGCACTTAGAACGAAAAGAAAAACTCATTAAATGAGGCAGAAAAAAACGAAATAGCATAGTATACCGATGTCATCCTAAAGAAAATTTTCAACTCTTTTTTATTTTTTATGGTGGATTGGAGGGTGCGGCGTTTAACAACGAGGTCAATGGTCAAAATAATTTAGTTTAGATTATCCGTTCAACGTGTCCAATTCTATTGTTCTATATATATATACATTTTTTTTTTTTTGGGTCTCATTCATCGTTCTATCACTATCATTTATCAAAGCATCAAAAATTTAATTGGATCGAACAGTCAATAGAATAATAAAATTGGAAAATTGATTTGAACTCCTCTTCATCAAGCCAGTCAAAAATTCTACATAACCAAAATAAATGCCTTTTGACCAATTGAACTTTATTATTGTTTTTTAAAGAAGATTGGACTCTATTTTAAACTGTCATATTATTTATATGTATAAGCTTTTATTGAAACCGTGATATAATCTACAATTTCCACGATGCTTTATTTAAACCATCATGTAATCTCTAATTAAAAATCCTTACCAGCCCTGATTTTATTTTGCTGAACAGTTCCGCAGCCGCGAAAAACATTACAGAGACCTGCGAAACCAGATCCTCCATTACCGTTAAACGTCGTTACCACCATCCACCATACCAGCACTCTCTTATAGTCATTATTTGTAAGTGATTACTGACTCTTTTGAGTTATTTTGTATTCATTGTAGATATTTTAGATATATAAAACTTTAGATTTTCATTTTTTTTTTTTGAAAGCATGATTTATTAAATTGTGCCAAAGCTTGATATGTTTTATTTTAATTGCAAAAACTTGATTACTGAATGTATTTTATGATCTTTAATTTGGATTTAGGTCAGGTTCTTGCAAATGGATCAAAATGAATGTGGACTAATAGATTGACAAGAAAATATCAAGATGGTGTTGAAGAATTTTTGTCATTTGCCAAAACTCATATGAAAAATGATAAGATTCAGTATCCTTGTGTGGGTTATGGAAATTATAGGTCTCATTTAGTTGATGAAGTTAGAAGACATCTGCTTGCACGTGGGATTATTTGTTCGTACCAAACATGGTATTTACACAGAGAAAGTTGGTTGAATCCAACATCAAAGAACAAAGAAAAAGAACCTATTGTTAAGGAAGATGCATGAGATAATTTGTTTGATATGATTAATGATTTGGAAGAACACTTTGTGCACTGTCCGGAGTTATTTCATGCAATGATGAATGACGTCGAGATGCACTTGTATGACAAGTACACTAAATATACGAAATTGTTAGCATTGGTCAAATTATGGAACATGAAGGCATCAGAAAGGTGGACAAATTCTAGTTTCATGACTCTTTTAAAATTTCTAAGAGAGGTTCTAGTAGTTGATAATAAAATACTGGCTAGTATGTACGAAGCTAAGAAGACTTTGAGCACTTTGGGAATGGAATATGAAAAAATTAATGCATGTCCAAATGATTGAGTCCTTTACCGAAATAGGTATGAGGATTTAGATGAATGCTCGGTTTGTAAAGAGTCAAGATAGAAGAAGGACAAGAAGCCAACGAATGGTAGCAAATGAGTACCGGCAAAGGTGTTATGGTACATTCCTCCAGCACCATGTCTACGGTGTTTATTCAGTAGTGCCAATCACGCCAAGAATTTTACTTGGCACCATGATAAACGTGCTGAAAATGGCATGCTAAGACATCCAGCCGATGCACTACAATAGAAGACCTTTGATGACGATCATCCTGAATTTAGTACGGAACCACGAAATCTAAGTCTAGATTTATCAGCGGACGGAATGAAACCACATAGTAATATGAGTAGTAGGCATAGTACTTGGCCCGTCATACCTGTCAACTACAATCTCCCTCTGAAATTGAGCATGAAGGGGAAGTTATTGATATTGACGTTATTGATCTCCGGTCCTCAACAACCAAGGAATGACATTGATGTGTACTTGGCACTACTAATCGATGATCTAAAGAGCTTATGGGAAAAGGTGATCGAAGTTAGAGATTCTTACCATCAAGAGACATTCACACTTCGTGCAATGTTGATGTAGACAATTAATAACTTTCCCGTTTATGGAAACCTATCTGGTTATTCAGTAAACAATTCTATAGGTTGTCCCGTTTGTATGAAAAAAACATCTTCCATCTGGTTAACGAATGGCAAGAAACCGTTTACCTTGGTCATAAGAGATTCTTACCCAAAAAATATCGATACCACAAACAAAAAAAGGCTTTTGATGGTAATACCTAAGAAAGAATCTCCCCCCGGGTTTTGATGGGCAAAGATGTATTTGAGATGGTTACAAATTTGAACGAAGTGCTTGGGAAAAGAAAATGAAGTAACAAGGATCCGGTGGTTAATGGACCTTGGAAGAAGTGGTCAATCTTCTACGAACTTCCTTATTGGAAGTCACTTTTTGTTCATCATTGCTTGGTTGTTATGCATATTAAGAAAAACATTTGTGAATCAATAGTGGGTACGTTGCTTGACATTCCTAATAAGACCAAAGATGGTGAAAAAGCACGGTTAGATATTAAGAATTTGAAGATTAGACTTAATTTGCTCCCTACGAAAAGAGGGAATGCCACTGACTTAACTTTGGCAAAGTATACATTATCTAGACAAGAAAAAAGAAAACTTTGTGAATGTCTCACTTCTGTAAAAGTGCCCAATGAATATTTTTCCAACTTCAAAAGGTTAGTGTCTATGAAGGATTAAAGGCTCATTAGAATGAAAACACATGATTGTCATGTCTTGATGCAACAATTATTACCGCTTGCCTTATGATGAATTTTAATGAAGGATGTGAGATTCGCAATTACTAAGTTATGCTCATTTTTCAATTTGATATGCTCTAAAGTAATTAATCAACTTATGCTACATTCATTAATCAGAGTTGGTTAAGACATTGTACTTACTTGAGAAGTATTTTTCCACCATCCTTTTTTGGCATAATGATTCATGTAACGGTGCACTTAGTTCGGGAAATTAAGCTATGTGGACCAGTGTACTTGTGATGTATGTATCCTTTTGAAAGGTGCATGAAGGTTTTGAAAGGTTATGTCAAGAACTAAAATAGGCCGGAAGGATGTATAGTAGAAAGTTACATAGCAAAAGAATCGGTTGAATTTTACTCCGAGAATTTATGCAACGTGCAAGCAATAGGGTTGCCAAAGATTACAAATATTGACTCAAAAGGACTGTCCGTCAGTATTCCTTCTTCGGTAAATCAAGGTAAATGAGAGCAGGCTTGTCCCTATACTTTACATAATAAGGTTGAAGTGGAGCCATTTATTGAGGTTCACCTAAAGGAATTAAGAGATGCAAATCCAAAAAGAGGAAGAAATGAAAAGTGGTTACAAGATGAACACAATCGGACCTTTCGTCTGTGGATACGAATAAATGTCTTTAAGAAGGCTAGCATTTCGCAAGACTTAATGAAGCTAGCTAGAGGACCGTCGACGATAGTTACACGGTATACATCATACTTTGTCAATGGTTATACATTCTACACTCGTGAAAAAGATGAGAAGCATCATGTTCAAAATAGTGATTTGAGTATCCTGCTGAAGCTATGCATATTTCATTCACAAAGAACAAGAATCCAGTATATGGGACCATGAACTACTTCGGTTTCATTGAAGACATTTGAGAACTTGATTACTATGGATTACAAGTAGCACTCTTTAAGTGCAAGTTGGCTGACAATAGTTATGTGAGAATTGACAGTGATGGCATCACAGTGGTTAACTTTACATGATTGGGATACAAAAATGATCCGTTCATTATGACATCATAAGCAATCCAAGTATTTTATAAAACGGATCCTAACAATTTAGAGTTGTCCTTGGTTATACCGATGAAGCAAAGAATGATTCGTGATGGTCAAGAAGATGAGGAAGATTGGGCCGACATTCCATCATTCACAAAGGGATTGCCACAGGTTGAGGAGATTGATGATTTAGATGATAATGTTTCTCACTTGCTTCCTGATATTGAGTGGACACGTGTTGAGAAAGCATACAAAAAAAGAGAAAAACTTGAACATTTTTTCATTTGTATATCATTATTGTTAATTCACTCCTTCTGATTATCATTTTATTTTAATTTGCTATGTATTAGAGTTTATTTTGTTATGTTGCTTGATATATATTGAACATTAATGTTGAATAGGGATCAATACTATGGAAATTTGGGTCACTGTTTAAATAACACATGGGGTAGTAATCCATGGGATGACCCAAAAAAAAATGGAAAACATTAAAAAAAAAATTGAGATTACACAACAGTTTCAACCAAAAACTATCATGCAATCCCAAGATACGATGATGGTTTTATGTGAAAACCGCCGTCGTATCTTGAGGAAAAAAAATATATTACACGATGGTTTCTGGCTAAAACCGTCATGTAATCTTAAGAGACGACGACGGTTTTATTTGAAAACCATCATCGTATATTGACAAAAATAAAAAAATAAAAAAAGATTACATGACAGTTTCTACGAGAAACCATCATGTAAACTTTCTGAAAAGAAAATTTTAAAATTTGAATTTTTGGGTTTTGAAATTCGCGTGTAAACCCTTTACTTATAAATTCACTTTTCTCATCCTTTCTCATCATTTTCATCTCTCTCTCCCTTTCGAACACTCAAAGATTTCTCCTACCCACTCTCCTTCGCCCAGCCATCAGCGCCGCTTCCCTCCCTTCTCTCTAATTCTCTCGCCGATGCCACCGATGCCTTCCCCTCTCTCTCATTCTCCCACGACGCCGCCACCGTCACCACCCTTCCCTCTCCCTCACTCTCTTCTCGCCCTTAACGCTGCCCTCCCTTCTTTCTCTTTTTTCCGCCGCCACTACCATCACCACCCTCTCTTCCCATCAAGGTCGTGACTCTTTTACAGCAAAGAAAAGCAAGGTGACTTCCATATTACTCAATTTCTTGTTTTCCAACAAAAATACAAAGACACAATGTTTTAGTAACTTTCTTGGAGTGTAATTTGTGTACTTATTGTTGTTCTTTTTTTTTTTTTTTAATTGCTCTTTGTAAACGAATCTTTTATGCAATTTTTTGACAGTTTAAGATCTTTGTAGACTACATGCTCGATAAAATGTCAAAATTGAATTTCATTTGGTTAATCATATGTTTGTTTCTATTTTTTTTTTTTAACAGACGGTTTTAGGGCATTCTTGCATTTACAAGGGTAATTTGTAGAATTATTTAATATACAAGCAAAAAAGTGGTGTTTTAATTACATAGAGTTAGTGTAGTATGCTCGGATTTTTTAACGCTCTTGGTGAATGTGAATTTGATTTGATTAAATTGGACAGATTATTTGTTTGTTTTGTATATTTATGTTGCAATAAATGTAAGTGAGTGTTGCAATAAAAAATGACACAAAATAGAACTAGAGTATACAAAAAGAGAAGACCATAAAGAAGAGACCCGTTTAATATCAATACCGATGGTAAATGAAGGGCAACTCTAATGAAACGAGTCCATGTAGTAAGGAAAAGAGGTGAACGAATTGAAGTTACATTTGACGAGAAAGGACAACCAGAAGGGAAGCCTGGTGATGAATTGATGAGTTGGATTGGTGTACTCGCTTGAGAGCACATTCCAATATGGATACAGGATTGGAGATACCGTGATTGAGATAGAATGAAAGACTTAATTTGGAAAGAAACTATTACTTCTTTCACTGTAGATGAAGGATTTTGGAGTACTTGTTTAAAATCATGTGGTAAAGCTGCAAGAAATTTTTGACATGATCTTTGCAAGACTTTTGTCGAGGACTTCTTATCAGAAGAATGTGTGTGGAAACGGCCTCAAAAAGTATTTGACAACTCCCTAATATAAAATAAGATGATTTGGTGAAATTCATTCAGTATAAAACATCCTTACAATTCCAACAACTTTCGGATCATAGAAGTAAATTAAGGGCCAATAACGAATACACATCAATAGGAGGCCGAGACGGATATTGAAAGCATGACGAAAATTTGGTATGTTCATTAAGTTCTGTTTCTAATAAATCATCGTAAATTTTTTATTTTAAATATTCATGTATACTAACGATGATAAATTGTAGTCTAAGGAGAAGAAGAAATAGGAAAAAAGAGATGGGTTGTGACTAAAATCACGAACAGAACAAGTTAGTGAATTGATAGTAAGTTTACTAATTAATAATAAATTCTTCATCACTAGATCCACTTATAACACTTTTATTTATAAGGTATGTTTTTAATTCTCCCGTATGTGAAGTACAACATACAAGAGAGCCAAGGCAATTTCGAATCTGTTGGCACTAATAATGTATTAACCCAAGAATTATCCAAACCCGAACACCCAGGAAGTACACGCGGTTAATCGAAGTTCATAAAGCAGTCTCAGTACTTCACCATAAAGCGAAGTTTGAAAGTTGACACTATAATATTGTCAATGAGACGTGAAATTGAAGAATTAAAGGAGATGTTGTGTGGTCTATGTGCAAAGAAATATGTGGAGCCGTCGGTTTACTAGGAGAATATGCCAACCGTTGACCAACATAATAGCTTTAAGGCTAGTTGCACTCTCCATGATAAACAACCTGGAGTGTCAGATTCGCCAACCATGCCAGTCGATAGTCAAGAGTGTAAGTTCTTTATTATCGATGAACTTCAGGGTCAATAGTTGCTTGTTGCAATTGGAAGGGCATGGATGGAAAGCCTTCCCACTGATACAGTCCATGAGACACCACTAGGTGAAGGAAACATGCGAGTGTCAATCATTGTGCCAAAATTAAAAAAAGCAGCACTACCTATTTCGACGGACGAGGCAACAACTGTAGAAGAGGCTGTTAATGGGTTTGTCGCTTGGCCAAAAATATTAATTAAGCTCGACATGAGTATGAACAACGCGAGTTAAGAGCCTAGTCACGTTCCTGACCAAGTAGTTTAGGGAAACAAATGCCCAAAAAAGATGGGAAAAAAACCGATCAACTCTCAAACGGAGGTACAACAAGAGGCGAAACAACAAAGACCTTCGTTTGACTTTAATAAAATAAAAATGGAGTTGAGGCCTTTGGCTTATTATGCACTTAGTTCCATGCGTGAAGGTTATCAAATAGAGGTCCCAATACATACACAATCAATAATGCTGACGTGCCTTCATTTCTTAACTTTGATGATATTTATGAGTTTATTACTTTCAAGAAATCAGTGCAAATTATATATTAGTATACCTTAGGTATTTCATTCTATCTCTAAAATTTATTTATTTCATCTAGAAATCTTATATATGTCATCCAGTGTAACAATTTTGATATTCTTATGCAGATATTCGGCGGAACTATATATCGTTAATAGGCGAGCTGAAAAGTTTATGTTTGTGTCTCCAACCCTGATCTCACTGGTTAGAACAGATACTCCAGATGCTAGTCTAAGAGAGCGAACCGATGCTCTTATTGCCTTTTTGCGTAACGCACTAAAAGGGCGACTTTATCTTGTGCCACATAATAGAGGGAGTTATTGATCCATGGGAGGACCTAGTCCCTTATTTTGATCATCTTTGCGATAAGAAACGGGACAATTTTACTAATCTAATAAATATGTAAATAAAATTTCATATGCTAAATTTTGATTTAATCTTAATGGTATTCATCTTAATTATTTTGAATTTTGCAAACTTGCTAGGGCCCTAATGGATTGGAAGCTT
>JAFMPE010138259.1:672-22955 GCA_024759925.1 Ficus religiosa
ATATGAAACATTCATCCTGTAGGAATATAATTGAGAGGGCATTTGGACTTTTAAAGGGTCGGTGGGCAATTTTAAGAAGAAAGTCGTATTATCTGGTCAAAATACAATGTAGGATTATTGCAGCATGCTGCCTTCTTCTCAATTTCATTCGAAGGGAGATGCATGTAGATTTTTTCGAACAAATTTTTAAAATAGAATCCATTGAAGATGACAATGATGAGGAGGAAGAGGAAGTGCCTGAGCATTATACTTATATAGCAACATCTACTGCTTGGAGTGCTTGGCGAGATAATTTAGCTAGAGAGATGTTTAATCAATGGAGAAGAAATCAACATGCATAGTTGATTAGTTTATGTTATTGGTCATAAAATTAGTTATTTAGTTATATTTAAGATTTCGATTGAGTTGATAAAGATAAATTATGCTTCATTGTTTAGGGTAGATACTTGAGTATTGTTACTTAAAGTTATAGTTTATTATTATTATTTATTTATTTGCCTCTTTCTTTCTTGCTACATTACTTATGTGTGTTAGTAACAGATGGATTCTAGTGAGAACACTTCATCATCTAGTATTTCAAAACATCAATGGACTTCAGCTGAAGATGCAAAGTTGGTTGAGTGCTTGTTGGATATCACTATAAGTGGGAAGTGGAAAGCAGAGACAGGTTCATTCAAGTCGGGCTACTTGCAACAGTTGGAGAAAATGATGAATGAAAAGCTTCATGGATGTGGAATTAGAGCACAACCGCATATTGATTCTCGTGTTAAGTTGTGGAAAAAACAATATTATGCCATCTCTGAAATGTTGGGACCAAATGCTAGTGGCTTTGGTTGGAATGATGTGGATAAATATATTACTACTGAAAAGGATGTCTTCGATGAATGGGTTAAGGTTAGTTGAATACTTAATCATTTTAATCATAAATGTTTCTTTAGACTTTTATAAGTCTATGATTTTGAAATGTCTATTTATTGTTTGTAGAGTCACCCTACAGCAAAAGGTTTAAGGAACAAACCTTTTCGATATTATGATGAGTTATCTGTTTTATTCGGAAAAGATCGTGCTAATGGACATGGTGCAAGGGGGTTGAGCGATATGATTGATGATATAGATATAGAAGTTCTGAATTGTGAAACAAACCTGGTTGAAGAAGAAAACAATAATGAGTAAGAGCCCGAGGATGATACCCAGACAAACACACCATCACCCCCGGTGCAAAAAGACAAAAAGAGGAAAAGGAAATCTAAGTTTGAAGATAGTTTGGTTAAAACCTTAACTGAAACAATTAGCAAATTCTCATATATGTATGCCCTTTCTACTGATAATATGAGTAAAATTGCTAATTGCTTTCAGAATGAGGCTGAATCACATACATGGAGGATGAATGTATTTGCTGAGTTGAAAAAGATAGATGGATTGACACAGGAACAAGTTTTGCAAGCCGGTCAAATTCTTGTCGAAAATCATGACAAGACCAACTTCTTCTATACTTTGGATGATGAATATAAGTTAGGTTACATTCTCATGTTATTAGGATGATGAAATAGAAATAGGGCAATTAGACTTTTTTCTTTTGTCACTTTCGTTTGCTACCCGTGGACTAGTAATTTTAGTCAATTAGTTTTATTTATTTAATTATCTGTTATAATTTGAATTTAAATAAGATTAGGATTATAACCAAGAAATCGTTATTTAAAATTTTTTTTTTTGTTATTTTATTAATAAAATCTCTTTAAGAGTTCTCTCAATTTGTCGTATATATATTTTCATGTATTCTTAAGAATCAACGAATTTGTGTTTTAAGATGAACATTTTAATTATACTAATTCTTGAATTACAATTTTTATTTGTGTTGTTGCAATTTGATTTGGCTGAATCATAAAGTTATGTTATTGTCCTTATATTTGTAATTAATTGCTATTGAAAGCATATATTCATTTAGTAAAGGATAATTTTGACCATTTATTAAGAAAAAACAACATTCATGTTCACAACCAAACATAGTAATTTAACATTCCCGGGAATCTTATTAAAATTATTTAGATACAAACCAAACACTATAATCTAATATCCCCAGGAATTTGATTACTTTAAAAAGATTGTCAGGTATCTGATTACATTTGATTACCTTCAACCAAACACCCCCAAATAGATATGTTGGAGCTCTAATCATAAGTATGATTTTTTTTTTTAATGACCTAAGAAGTGAAGGGATAGATAATGGTGACTAGATTCTCAACGTAGATGAAACAATTAACTTACTTATTTTCTTGCGTAAAACTGATTAATTATAGAAAAATTCAAACATAACCATTAGAGTGATATAAACAAAATAAGATAATGATCAAAACAAATAGTCAATAATGGTTTAGGGTAATGGTTGTAATATATCATTATTGAATCTGTGATATAGAATGAAATCATGCATAAGATAAATAAAAACAAAAAACAAAAAAGTTAAAAGAATGAAAAAAAAAAAAAAACAATAAGTATATACACAAAACTCAAAACAATTTCACAAAACACAAAATTGAATCCACAAAAAATCTCAACATATACACAAAAGTCCAAAAATATAGTACAAAGCAATCATATTGTTGACCATGAAAGGCTTTTTCTGGCAAGGAGGCGACAGCGATTTTCAATAACCAAAATAAATAGTGCATCAGTGACTACGTTATCTATTTCACACAAATAGTGTGGAATACAAATTCTGTTAAGAGGTTGCATCAAACAATCATACTGTTGAGTTCTCAATCTAAACTTGACATTCTTGACTACAAATCCTTTTTCAGAAGCAAAACTATGAACTGACAACCGCATAGAGCCTATAGTACTAACAATATCATAAATGATGCTATATACTCCTTGTTCATCACAAAATCATTTGGTTTCCATATTCTTTTACATAGCGTAAAAAAACATTTCTTTGACTTTCGCACAAAATATTAATGCATGAATGTCTAATTATCTAGAGAACTTCATAGGTTGCTAAAATGTGGAGTGACAACCGCATAGAGCCTACAGTACTGACAATATCGTGAATGATGTTATATAGTCATTGTTTATCACAAAATCATTTGGTTTCTACATTCTTTTACATAGCATAAAAAAAACATTTTTTTGGCTTTCACATAAATTATTAATGCATAAGTGCATGATTATCTAGAGAAATTCATAGGTTGCTAAAGCTTTTTTTCATCTCTCTCAATGGTCAACTTTACGTGCAAAGGTACACACTTTAAGCACTTTGCGACCAAGATGTGGAATATATTCCATATTATTTTTGTGTCTTGATTTTCATTTTCCAATAGTCTATCAAAGATAAAGATAACGTCTACACTATAAGGCATACCCTCACAAAAATTGGTCAGCTAAAGATAACGTCTATACTACCTAAAGGCATACCCTCACAAAAATCGGTCAGCTTCAACTGATTCAACATTCTCAAGGGCGTAATCCGAAAATAAGGATATTGTGGTTTAAGCCTTTCTCTCAGGGTTTGGATGATTTTATCGTATGTCATCTAAAAAATAAAATTAAAATAAAAAATAAAAAGAAATATCATCTACTATAACTATAACAAAATATGGGGGTTAAATAAAAATTAAAACGAAAAAAAACAATTGAATCATAAAAATAGAACAAACAACATTGGATTCATTTCACTTTTAATTAAAAAGAAACACTAAAAATACATAATGAAGGAAAAAAAAAGAAAAAAAGAAAAAGAAACCTTCATCATAGAAAATAAATCTTGGGTAACAATCATTTACTTAAAATATTCAAAACATCACCAAAAAAAAAAAGAAAAGAAAAAAGAAATACCTGATATCAACAAGCTTTGATGACTCAAGAGACGACAGACAAAGAGAGAGAGAGATCACAATGTTAAGAGTTGTTAGGGATTTTGCGATTGTTCCGTGAGCACATGAAGGAATAAGCTAAACTTCAATATGAGTTAATACTCATTAATTAGAGACCTTCATAAAAATAGCAGAAAGTGGCTATTGCAAGCTTAGAAATCCAAATAACAATAAGATATCTCTATGTACAAACACCCAAGTAAAGAGCTATTATTCTTAAAGGGGATTTTTTTATTTAAAAAAAAAAAGAAAAAAAAAAGAAACGTTAGGAAGCATCACATGATAATGTGAATTTCAGACGTAATAATAATTTATATGTGTCTGTAAATGATCACAAACTTATTTTTTTTTTATTTCGATATTTACAATCACAAAAAGAATTAATATCAATAATTTTCCACCTTTACTTCATATCCATTATAATAAATAATAATAATAATGCATTAGAACGTGTCACAACAAAATAAATAAATAAAAAAAGTTGTCTACTCTAAATGCTGAACTGTGCAGTGTATTATGATCAGTGGAAGGAGTACTAACTGACCAAATTCCCTTCACATATATAACTTGATATTTGTTCTAAACTCAAGTCTAGCGACTTGGCCTTTTCTTTCCAAGTCGAAAGCTTTTTCTTACATTCAAAATATTCTTTTTCAAGCGCTAGAAATGATCGTTCAGCAACTGCAATCTCCTCGCAAGAATGATATAACTCAGAAGTTATATTATTTTTGCTTTTCTTGTAGTGACATTAGTCATGGAGAACCTTTGCAGGCATCAATAATTCTCTCTAAAATTGGAAAACGTATTTGTAGAGGCTCACATTTTGTTTACAAAGATCTTCCCACCACTCTAGCAGATAAGAACGCAAGAAATGGAGTTACCTTCTCACCCGAAGTAGAAGAAATAGGCTTTTAAACAAGTAGACTTCTAGCTAGCTAGTTATCCGTGAGATGGATACCTATAAGGAATATGTATGTACTATGTTTATATGAACAAGATTTTCAAAAAATTCATTTAAAAAGAGAGAGAGAGAGAGAGAGAAAGGGAAAGGAAAAAGTTGCAATTTCAAAAGAATTTTAAAAATTATCCTGAGGATCGAAGTTGGGTGCACGACAAATGGGAGTTAATCACAAGAAGAGAAGAGTTAAAGCATATTTTTACAATGTAAAAAAACTTAATACTAAGAATATTAACTATATAGCACCTGTCATCTGTATGGTCTAAACAGTTTCTATTTGATCTGTAACAAGTTTTGATTGATTGCATCATCTAGACAGGTACAGACATATATTGTCCTCATATGTCAGTTACATGTATCACAGACATACATTGCCGTTATGTATTAGTTATATATATCACAAAAGATAGGTGGGCTTTACAGAGAATAATATATATATATGTATGCAAATCTGCTGGACCATGAATTCTCGTTCACTTGGAAATTCACATCTGCACTATGTGTACATGAATACATTATATACATACACATAGTCAATATTAAGTTTTGCATACATATGCACAAGTTCAAAAAAAAAAAAATCTGATGTGAAATGTCTGATAATGTTTTGCTATGTAGTTAATTTAACGCCATTAAGAAATAGATTGAATAAAAGAAACCAAATATTCAAACTCAAATTCAGACTTCCTTTATAAACATTCAGACTAAAATTAAAAATAAAAATAAAAATAAAAACACATTTTACTCACAGTTCTTAGAACGCTTCTTGGGAGGAGAAACTGCAATATCCTTCGACGAGCATTTGGCCACCAATTTTTGAAAAACAAAAACCTAGAAACTCGAACAGAAAACCAGACAAAAACGAAGGCAGATTGAAACCTAGAAACTCTAACAAAGAAACAGAAGAAAAACGAACACAGATCGAAACCCAAACAACCGAATCGAAATAAAAAACCTAGAAAAACACGGAAGTGAAATCTAGAGAGAGATCAAACGGAAAGAAGGCCCGAATAATGGCACTTTCCCTAATTTTCTCAATTATCAATATTGAAGTGAAGCGATATTGGTAGACAATGTTGGAGAGAAAGTAAACATATTATTGTTGTTATTATTATTATTGTAGATAACAGTAATAACCAAACACATATATTTTGTCACATACAAAAAGGTACAAACTCTCTTCTTTATGAGAGTACCAACATACAAAAACATTTGCACGGAGTTACAACTCCCAAAATGGGACTTCCAGTACGAGACAGATTTAATAACTGGTACGATAAAGGCATTGCGAGTAACTTCAACCGTCGCAAAAGGACCAACATGTGGAGGAATTGCGCGTTGAGTTTGCGCAAGAGCCATCGTCACATCTAGGTGGTGTCTTTTTGCACAAGAAGAGATATGGCTTGGGATAATTCAGTACAACGAACCACCATTTCACATTAATGTCACCACGAATGCATCCAATCAATGTAATGGGATGTGTCCATAATAAAATACCCCTGCGAAACTGCCTTTTTCAGCATCATGAAGTTGTTTGATTAGATCGTTGATATGTTCTAGAGGATTAGAAGGCAAAGTAGTGAGAGGATGGAAGCGATCGTCATGATCTGAAGACTTCGGTGAGAGTTCGTTGACTTGAGAGACTCTTTTTTTTTTTTTTTTTTTGTTTGTAATGGAGAAGCGGATGTGAAATATTGAGACACAAAGCAACAATATGTTTTTCTGAGCAACCCTTAGAAACGTGGTGGGTGTGCAGCATATATAGGCTTCTTTAGTTGAAGGCCTTGACAGAAATATGTTTCGTTAGCGTGGAGGAAGAAGTTGTATTTCCTCAAAAGCTAGAGGCTATTATTATGTGAATTTAGCTTAACTGTTTCAAGATTGGTCACGGTAAAAGCCCAAAGTGTTGTTGGGCCATTAAAGGCTTGTTTGGCCACATAACCAAAAAACTGTTTTCTGCATTTAAAAACAGAAAATTTTTCTCTAATAAGAAAACCAATTGTTTGGATAGTGTTTTCAAAAAACTATTTTATGAAAACAAAGTTACAAAAAGGAAAAATGTCATAAATTCCCCTTAAACTTTGTCATTAATGTTAATATGCCCCCTGAACTATGAAATGTAGCTATTGTGTCCCATGAATTTTAACATATGTGTCACCCTTTCAGTTAGTTGCCATTAGTTTTTTCATTATCTTTAATATCAAAAAGCATCATGAACATTGCATCTGTGTCAAAATGTCCTGTGATCTTTAATATTTGTATCAAATTTTCCCATTTATCTTATTTTAATTACCAAATATTGTATAATTACATAATAATTATTAACTTTTAAAACATGTAATAATATATATTTTTATTATAATGAAGTGATATGCATCTTTTTTGAATATTTTTTTTTCTTATTTTACTTATTTTAATTGATTTAGGTTATGGGTTTACTTTTGTGTAACCATAATTTGTAGAAGTCAGATGCATGATTAGATTTCAAATACACTATTTATTTGGCCTACATAATTTGAAATCGTAATCATAACGAATTTCATTAATGTGTTTTCTTAAACTCATAACGAAAATAATTATTGTAAATTTACTCCGATATCCATTCTTAATTATATATTTTTTATTTAAAAATGATTAATTTAAATATTTTGATATAGTATTATCATTCGTAATTGAACTAAAAATTTTAATATTTGGACAATAAATAACAAATATAAGTTATGTAGTTATTTTTGGTTTAAGAAAATCAAAATGTATGTAAATTTTATTTAAAATAAGCAAAAAAAAAAAAACAGTGGGTCAAAAAAAAGATACAATTTCTTTTAGTAGAAAAAAAAATTTTTTTACCTATTATAAAAAATTTAGGTAATTATACAATGTTAGATAAATAAAATAAGAAACATATGGAAATTTGTTACAAATATTAAAGATCAGGAGGGAGTTTGACACAAATATTAAAAATCATGAGGTATTTTAATACATATGCAAAGATCAAGGAGCATTTTAACACAAAAGCAAAGTTCAAGGAGAATTTTGGCATTAAAGATAACGGAAAAACTAATGACAACTAACTGAGAGGATAAATTGATACACAATGTAATGCCGAACTTAATTAATTTAAAATAACTAAATTTAGCAAGTATGTTTAGTATCTTATTAGTATTATTATTAAGTGTTTATTAGTAGTAATGTTAATTATTTTATATGAAATGTTTTTTTTTTCTTAGTATTTATATGCTACTGAAATTGTTTAATTACATTTTTTTAGTAACTGTGTAGAGGAGAGTTGACAACCGCCGGAAGTGAAATTGATCAATGTGCTTTGTCCATAAGATTGTTTGTATAAGAATGGTAATCTAAAGTTATAGAATATTTTTTTTAAATGAAGTTTAATAAATTTTTTCTATGGACTTATTTGCAAAAAAAAATATATTTTTAAGGATCTAGCATAATTTTAGATTCTTTTGGGCATTTTATAAAATTTTTAAAAATTATTTTGCTGCTATCTTTATATGTGCAATACAGCTGCCTTTATGTGGTATTAGACTGATTTAACCAAAATCCTCTTCCTCCTCACACCATTTGTTCCAAACAGTTCAAAAAAAAAAAAAACAAAAACAAAAGAAAAAGAAAACACAAAACACAAAATTCCAACAACTGATCTTCTCCATCATAAGACCTTCTCCCCCTCCTAAATCACAAAACAAATCAAGACTAAGCTTCACTCAAAAACTCATTCTCGAATTCCAGCAAATACCCATTTTTCTTTGAAGCTAGTTGAGCTTAAGGTGGAGTTTGGCATCACTTTTGGGGTTTGAATCTTATAAGCTATCTAAGGTCAGTTTAAATTAGGGTTTTTAGTGGATTTTGAAACTATTCAAAGCTAGAGATATGAGGTTTTAAGTTGAGATGCCATATGTTAAAAGTATACTTTGATTTTATCCAAATGTGTAATTACTGATTCTATTCAAAATGCTTGATGGTTCTATGTTATTTGAGATGTAAAGCTTTGCGAGGTCTGATTGGAAAAGAGATTTGATTGTTTTTAACGTATGTTATGAAGTGGCATAGAAGGTGTTTGTGAAAATGTTTGACTGAGATTTCAAAAATAGGGCACTAGGATTTCAAATTTCATTTTTCTGGTTATACCCTGTATTTGAAGTTGAAATTCTGTGAAGTTAAAGTATACATATAAATCTCCCACAAAATTTCACATGAAAATGTCATAAAATGGATTTTTGGTGAATTTTCAAAAGTTGGGTTCTGTAGTTGGAAATTGGTGGACAGCCACTAGGTAAAGAATTTGTTTGTACTTAGAATTTGTCCTAAAGGATCTTAAATGGTTTAAAATGTTGAAAAATGATACTATAATGCATATTTTTCTATTTTATATGACTGGTAATGGGTTGAAGATTTTTTTTTTTTAAAATGCAAAATGACTTGATCATGGATCTTAGGACAAGCTCGATCAACTTCCTCGATATGGTGGAGTCAATTTCTCTACGAAAGTTCAATTTTAAAAAGGTAAATAGGAATTCTACTTACTGTGACATAAAAACTTAAAAGTATATGATACAGCATTTTAATGTTTTTGGCAAATGTTTAACATTTCAAATGAGACTATGGATATAATGTTTTCTTTCATTGGAAAGGTTATGATTTGCAAGTAGAAAAGTATAGTTTAATGAAGCTTTTATGACATTATAAAGTTTTAAAGGTTTTCAAAGTTCTAGATTATGAAATGATGGGAATATCTACAGAATATGTAACCCCATTATAATGATGTCATTGGGACTGATTGATACCCACGGACGGGTCCCGAAAGGGATATGACTGATACCAACATTTGGGATCCCAATGATAGTAATGAAAGTGTTTGGTCAAACCTAAAGGAAATGAATGGTAAATGATTCTGTAGCTTAAGCCCAATTTGTGACGTATCTCAAGGGTTTTCATGTTATGTTTTTAAATGTTGGTATGGATTTCTATTTGCTGTAACAAGATTCGAAATCCATTGAAAATTGTATTTTAGATACAGATTGTAGTTTAAAGGTTTTGCATTTAACTATGTTCCGCTTACTGGGCTTTTAGCTCACTTTAAAGTTTCACGGTACAGGTGAGGAAGAAAAGGAATAAGGAAACAATATAGTGGCAGGCTGAACCTCTTTTGGGAACCTGATATCACAGAACCTATCTACATGCTAAACTAAAGTTGTTTTATGAAAAATGCTTATCAATAACTTTATGGGCTACACTACACAGTTTTGTTTTGAGATAGTACTAATAATTTGGGATAGTTGTAATACCAACTCTTCATTTTTTTTTTTGACTAAACTTTGATGAAGAGTTTGTAAATATTTTATATTAACTTATATACAACTATCTTGGCTTTACAATGTTTCTGTGTTATCGTTAAATTTTATGAATGTATGGATTAGTGACATGTTCTAGATAGGTTTAGTTAAAGGCTAAACTGGCTAGGGGGAGTCACAGTTTTTTGGTATCAGAGCAAAGTGGTTAAAACGTTTCTGTAGACTAAGTATGCACATGGGAACGTGTCATTAGACCAAAGAATCAGCCAGCCGGTATGTCTTTATTTTTATTGAAAGTAATTTTATTGAAATTATATGTTATAAGAGTAACCATTATTTTAAATTAATTAAACAGAGGCATTAAGTACAAATGGCTCCAAAGAGAAGACTTAATGATATTGGTGATCAGCAAGAACATCATGAGAATTCGACTCAGCCACAGATGCAAGACATGACTCAGTTTTTTTACGGGTGTGGCAAATATGTTTCAACAACAATCGAAATAAATGCAAATACAAGCTGAACATCAAGCTCAGTTGCAAAGGGAACAGTTTAGACAACAAATGGAAATGCAAAGTCAACAATTCCAGCAAAATTAACTCAATAAAGAGAGTAACAAAATGTGCCACCACCACCACCTCCAAGAGTTGGAAATCCAGAGCCATTGTATGAGATATTCCGAAAGCAACATCCTAAGGAATTTTTAGGTACTATGGATGCAATAACTGCTGAAGAATGGATTAAGCATCTAGAAGTCATATATGAGTATATGGAGTTAGAGGATAGGCATCGGATTCTGTTTGCGGTGCATTTGTTTGAAAATAATGCTAGACACTGGTGGGACTCTATTAAGTTGACAATGACGGCTGCAAATCTTACTTGGAGTGATTTTAAGGATCTCTTCTACAATAAGTATTTTCCAGAGGAGATAAGAAAAGCGAAGATTTCAGAGATTGTCCCTCTGGTTCAAGGAAACATATCCGTAAGTGACTACGTCGCGAAATTTGAAGCACTATCTTGGTTTGCTACATAAGTTGCTAATGATGAGAAACAAAAGGTAGATCATTTTGTGATGGGATTAAAAGCTGCCATTGTTAGAGATGTACAAGTGGCAAGAGTTAAAGAGTATGCTGAAGTTGTCGAGATGGCCATGATATCTGAGTGAGCTTTAGCTAGGGTACAAAAGGAAAATGAGTTGAAACGGAGTAATTTCACTTCTAAGGCTAGTCAATGGAAGTCTAGTGGAACGGATAAAGGAAACAGAAGCAAGAGAATCCTCATAAGCGACTAAGGCAGGATCAGACAAATCCAAAGAAGTATGAAAAGCCGATTTGTAATAATTGTGATAAGAATCATTGGGGTGAATGTAGAATTGGTTCTAACAAGTGTTTCAAGTGTGGAAGACCTGGACACATGGCCAAGGATTGCAATAATGTAACAACTACTCATAGTGGACAAAAATGAGTACGGGATCGAGTTTTTGCGATGATTACCGAGGAAACTGATGTGGATCCTTCTGTTGTTACAGGTAATATTTTTATTAATGGAATCATTGTTAGTGTCTATTTGACTCCGGCTCAATGCATTCATTTGCTTCCCCCATATTTGCTATGAAGTTGGGACAAATTCCAGAAAAGTTAACAAAGTATAGTGTGTCTATTCCATCTAGTAAAGTGTTGGAATCCGATACGATATTAAAGTCTTGTTCAGTGGAAATAAAAGGGAGGACGATGTTTACGGATTTGGTTGTATTGGATATTAAAAGTTTTGAGGTGGTATTGGGGATGGATTGGCTGTCCAAAAATAGAGCAACAATTGATTGCCATAAGAAGGAGGTTGTTTTCCAGTTGGCTGATGGGCAACGATTTAAATTTAGTGGTGTGAAAACTTCTTCCTCAATTATTTCAGTGATGAAAGCACGAAAGTTGATCGATAAGGGCTTTAAAGGTTATTTAGTTTATGTAGTTGATACAACAGTTGAGCAAAGTTTGAAACCAGAAGATGTGCCAGTTGTATGGGAATATCTATAAGTATTTCCAAAGGACATTCCAGGGCTGCCACCTAATCAAGAGATTGAATTTATTATTGATTTGGTTCCGGGAACAGCACTTATTTCTAAAGTACCATATAGGATGTCACCAACAGAGTTGAAAGAATTAAAGGTGCAACTTCAGGAGTTACTAGATAAGGGCTTTATTCATCCTAGCTTCTCGCCGTGGGTGCACCAGTCTCATTTGTTAAGAAGAAGGATGGAAGTTTCCGACTTTGTATTGACTACAAAGAACTAAATAAGGTTACCGGGAAAAATAAATATCTTCTACCATTTATTGACGATTTGTTTGATCAGTTAAGAGGAGCATCAGTGTTTTCTAAGATTAACTTACGGTCAGGATATCATCAGTTAAAGGTTAAGGAGACTGATATTCAGAAGACAGCTTTCAGAATACGGTATGGCCACTACGAATTTCTCGTTATGCCTTTTGGACTCACTAATGCACCAGCAGCCTTTATGGACTTGATGAATAGGTTGTTTAAAGATTTTCTTGACAAATTTGTCATAGTGTTTATCGACGACATCCTGGTATACTCATGCACTCATGAGGAGCAAAGTGAGCATTTAAGAACACTATTGCAGATTTTGAAGGAAAAGCAGGTGTATGTTAAATTCAAGAAATGTGAGTTTTGGCTAGAAAAGGTTGCATTTCTTGGACACATTGTGACAAAGGAAGGGATTTCTGTGGATCCGAGCAAAGTTGAGGCAGTTAGTACTTGGCCAAGACCTAACACTGTTTCAGAGGTTCGAAGTTTCTTAGGTCTTGCTGGTTATTACAGAAGATTTGTTGGAGGATTTTCCAAAATTGTCATTCCTTTGATGGCTTTGACAAGGAAGAATGTAAAGTTTAAGTGGTCAACAGCTTGTGAGGAAGGTTTCCAAGAATTGAAAAGAAAGTTGATATAAGCTCCAGTTCTTACGCTACCTTCTAGAACTGACGATTTTTCTGTTTATATTGATGCTTCAAAGAATGGGTTAGGTTGTGTGCTTATGCAAAATGGAAAAGTTATAGCCTACGCTTCTAGGCAGTTGAAGGATTATAAGAAAAATTATCTGACACATGATCTTGAATTGGCAGCGGTTGTCTTCGTCCTTAAGATTTGGAGGCATTATCTGTATGGTAGAAAATGTAACATATTTACAGATAATAAGAGTTTGAAGTATTTATTCACCCAAAAGGAATTGAATATATAGCAGAGACTATGGCTTGAATTGGTCAAGGATTACAATTGTTCCATTAACTACCATCCGGGCAAAGCAAATGTTGTAGCTGATGCTTTGAGTAGAAAATATTTGACAAGTCAAAAGCAGATTCAGGCAGATTTATGTAAGTTAGAAGTGGAAGTAATGACAGAAGAAACTCGAGCTATTTTATCATCGCTTGTTTTGCAACCAAGTTTGATAGACAAGATTAAGTTAAAGTAGGATTCAGATCCGAAGTTGTTATGTTTGAAGGAAAAGGTAAAACTCAGAGATGGTGGAGATTTTCAATTAGCTAATGATGGAACGGTTTCCTTTCATGGGAGAATATGTGTCCCTAATGAAGAGGAGTTAAAGCGTGATATTTTGGCGGAGGCTCATGCCACACCTTACTCAATACATCCAGGTAGTACAAAGATGTATAGAGATTTGAGGACGCACTATTGGTGGCCGAAAATGAAGAAAGATGTCGCTCAGTCTGTGGAATGTTGTTTGGTGTGTCAGCAAGTCAAAATTGAACATCAGAGACCTGCTGGAAAATTACAGCCATTGTTGATACCAGAATGAAAATAGGAACATATCACGATGGACTTTGTTACTGGCTTGCCAAGAACTCAGAAAGGATATAATTCAATTTGAGTAGTTGTTGATCGTCTCACAAAATCTGCTTACTTTTTGCCAGTGAAGACTAATTATAGTATGGATCAATATGCTCCGTTGTATTTTAAGGAAATCATTAGACTTCATGGAACTCCAGTCTCAGTAGTTTCTAATCGAGATCCGAAGTTTACATCTATCTTTTGGAAGAGTTTGCACAAGGCAATGGGGACTCAGTTGGCGTTCAGTACAGCATTTCATCCGCAGACCGATGGGCAATCAGAAAGAACAATTCAAACATTGGAAGATATGCTTAGAGCTTGTGTGTTGGATTTTCAGGTGGCTTGGGATGAGTATTTGTCATCGATTGAATTTGCTTACAATAAAAGTTATCATTCTGGCATTGGGATGGCACCATATGAAGCTTTGTATGGCAAAAAATGTAGGTCACCGGTTCACTGGGATGAAGTTGGAGAAAGAAAGTTATTGAGGCCCGAGTTAATTCGGCATATGACAAAAGTTGTGAGTAAGATAAGAAAAATTAGACAAAGATTGTGTGCTGCATAGAGATGACAAAAGAGTTATGCTGATACACGACAGAGAGATCTAGAATTTGAAGTTGGTGATCTAGTCTTTTTGAAGGTAACTCCTATGAAAAGTGTTATGAGATTTGGTAAAAAGGGAAAGCTCAGCTCTAAGTTTATTGGACTGTTTGAGATTTTGAGAAGGGTTGGAAAACTTACTTACGAGTTAGCATTGAAAATTGTATTTTAGATACAGATTGTAGTTTAAAGGTTTTGTATTTAACTATGTTCCGCTTACTGGGCTTTTAGCTCACTTTAAAGTTTTATAATACAGGTGAGGAAACAAAGGAATGAGGAAGCAACATAGTGGCGGGTTGAACTTCTTTTGGGAACTTGATGTCACAGAACCTATGTACATACTAAACTAAAGTTGTTTCATGAAAAATGCTTGTCAAAGAACTTTATGGGCTACACTATACAGTTTTGTTTTGAGATAGTACTAACAATATGGGATAGTTGTAATACCAACTCTTCATTTTTATTTTTTTTTTTTGACTAAACTTTGATGAAGAGTTTGTAAATATTTTATATTAACTTATCATACAACTATCTTGGCTTTATAATGTTTCTGTGTTATCGTGAAATTTTATGAATATATGGATTAGTGACATGTTCTAGTTAGGTTTAGTTAAAGGCTAAACTGGCTAGGGGGTATTACACACAAATATTAAAATGCAAAGGACACAATAGACATATTTTATAAAACTAAGGTCTCGTTTGGTGCAAAAGTTCAAACTGTACTTTTTCATCTTAGTTTTTGTCTTTTTCTGAAAAAGTTTTTGTCTTTTCTGAAAAATCAACAAAAATTTTCAACTCAAACTGTATTTTTTCAACTCAAACTCATTCACCAAACGTACCATAATACTAAAATTCACAGGGGATTTATGACATTTTTCCTTACAAAAAAATCATAAAAACTGAAAGCATTGAGCTCGTTGCTCTCTCCCTCTCCTCGAGATAGATCAGGTACATTGGTCTCTCCCTCTCATCTTTCTTTCTATCCTCTCTCGCTCTCTTCTACTCTCTCGTCATCTCTCTCTCCTCCCTCTCTCTCTCCATATCTCTCTCCTATTTCCTCTCTCATGTATCTCTTCTCCTTTTCAACTTGCTCGTGATTCCTTAGCTGGATTCAAGATTCCTTGATTAGCAACTCCTTCTCCGATCTACGATTTGGTTCTGAACTAGTTAGAAATCTCTCTCTTTTGTGTTTTGGGTGTTTGATTTGATTTACAGAAGTTCTTGTTCGAATTCGGGGTTTGGGGGTTTTTACAAATTTAAGGATTTTGTTTGAAATTTCATTTGATTTATAATTTTGTAGATTTTTGCGAGAAAATCACATTGATTTCAATTTCCTTCATCTTCTAGGATATTAGCTCTGTGATTTTTTTTGAAATCTATGAATACATCTTTTTATGTATGCACTTATATCTGTATTTATATGGAGTTTAGGATTTTGCTGATGAAAACATGTATGACAAGCTTATGCAAATGTGTTTTATTCATGCAATATATGTGCTTGACTTGCGTATGGGTACTCATCCAATTATGTGAGACAGGGACCATTGTTGAAAAATATGAAAAGCTCCTATATATAATACAACTTTTCTTTTAAATCTTTGCTTGATATAGATTTGGTAAATTGAATTGAATAAAGGGAATCTACATAAGTTACATATAGGGAATTGTCATGCCCTCTTTTTTGTCCTTTTTCTTTTTAATTCTCTTTTATTTTAAATTACTAAAATTTTCTCACTTTTTTTTTTTCATTCAAAAAATTCTCTCAACATACTTTTTTTTTTTCCATAACCGTTTCAGATTCCGAACTACTTTTTTGTTTTTCATAATGTTTGATAGAAATATAATTTTTTTCTTCGTACTTTTTAAAATTATTCTTCACTTTCGTCCATACATCGATCTCTTTTCTGTATGCTTTCTTTCATTGTTTTAAATTTTTAAATTTTATTCTTTTTTGGCCAAAGGTTCTTTCTTCTTTTTAACACATGTCATTTCCTCTCTTTTTTTTTTTTTTTTGTTTTTCGTTGTTCTTTTTAATTCTCTTTCATTCTTTCACTTTCCATTTTCTTTCTTTTAATTTCTAAAATTTTCACTCTTTTTTTTCATTCAAAATATTTTCACATCATACTTTTTTTTTAATGATCATCTCAAATTTCCCAACTACTATCTTTTTCATAATGTTTTATATAAATATTTTTTTGTACTTTTTAAATTTATTCTTCACTTTCATCCACACATTAATCTCTTTTCTGTATGCTTTCTTTTATCGTTATAAATTTTTATTTTTCATTCTTTTTCGTCCATACTAAAATAAAAATTTTTAAATATATCCTTACTCAAACATTATTTTCTCAGAGCACTACTCAATTAACTTTCTATGTGATCCGTTAACTTCTCTCTAATTTCTTACTGTTTATATATTTTCTCCTCAATGATCTTTGAACAGCTATTTTATCATAATGCCTCATAATTAATTTTTATTTAACAAATTAATTAAGCACATGCATGGCACGTGTCTACCACTAGTACATTTAAAAATACAACAGAGTAAAAACAAATAATAAAATATAGATGCACCATAAATTTAGTTCAAAATCAAAGATTTCATAAACAAACTAAATTCTAACCATATGCAAATAAAATCTTAATCATAAAGCTGTTAAAAATCTCATAAAAACATTACAATCATTGAAAACTAAATAAAATACTTAAGCTAAAAAAGCTTGAAATCATTTAAATAAAAAAAAAAACTATCTTTATTTGTCTATCCCTTATAGCTTCAATTTTCATTTCATGGATGCACATAATTTTAAAAATAATTTTTATAGTATATTATATATTTATAAATATATAAAATCACACACACATATATTGGAACGGGGACGGGATGGGGGTTGGGGCGGGGAGTGCTTTTCCCGTCCCCACCCCCTCTAATTTTGGGGATCCCAACAAGGACACCGGCAAGGAATATTTACATCCCTAAATTGTTGGGATGTGCTCAAAGTCCTTGTTATGATACTTGTTCTTTTTTATATTTTATACTAATGTAATTTTCTGCACTATACTTGAAATTGAAGAATGATGAACACATCGAAGATCACAAGAAGTTGGACTACAATCATCCAAAAAAACATAAGAGAGAAAATTAGAATAAGCAATCTTGGGACAAATCAATCTTTATTATTATTATTATTATTATTATTATTATTATTATTATTATTATTTGGGGATTGGATTTCCCACTTCGCTCCGCTTGCTCACAATTAATTTTGTAAAATCTTTGTACCTTGACTACAAAACAACAAAATTATAAATATTTCTTTTCCTTCATACTTTTATTTTTTTGATTTTTGATTTTTGATTTTTGATTTTTGATTTTTGATTTTTGATTTTTTTTTTTTTTTTTTTTTTGGTGTTCCGCTTGAGCCCCAGAACAACGATGTTTTGCTGAGGTCTTTTCTTCGGCCAGAGGGAGAGTGTCCGACAAATGAGTGTAGGTAGGAACAAAGAATGATCTTAGCAGTTGAATTTTTCTTTTTAAGTAAAGCCATTAATTATAAATTAACAACCTGCGTTTATCTTTGCACTGGATTTGCATTTGGGCAAAGTCTTGGATTGAATTTCACCATAGGAAAAAAACTACTGCAAAAAATGCCACGATATGTCATAATATTTATTTAATTACTAGTTTGTAATAGTGCCTATGGCACTTGTGTGCTTTTTTTTTTTTTTTTTTAACGAACTTGGATGCTTTTTAATTTAACTGAGTGCTTTGGTTTTTTCTTTTTTAATTTTGAAAATGAACATAATCTTTTATATTGAAGGGATAAAATTATAGTAAAAGAAGATTAGTAAAGAAAATTTTCAAAACTCTAAAAAATAAAAAAAAAAAAAATAGATACAGTTCATGCAAGTATATGCTTAAAAATACATATAATGTAACATAATTGACATGGGTTACAAAAAGAAAATCCCTTTTTTCATTTTTTAGAAACCTTAAAGATATAGGTGCATATATGTCAAAGTGCTGGTAACTCTTGTTGTGAAAGTCCTCTTTTTTCATAATATTTTTTTTTTCCCAAGGTGAGGAAGATGTTTTAATTTTTAACCTGAATTTTTAACTTGAAAATGTTTTAATTAACGACCTCATTAAAAAATGAAAGACAAATTCATATATATTGGTACATACTACATAATATAAATCTACTATATATTCAAAAACCGGAAAAGATATATTAACCGTTTGGAGCTCAAGTTTAAACTTAAGGTTTAAACTCAAATTTTTATCTTTTCTAAAAAAGTTTTTTGTATTTTCTGAAAAAGTATTTTGTCTTTTCTAAAATGTCAACAAAAATTACTATTCAAACTTAAAAATTTCAACTCAACTCAAACACCAAACACTCAAATTTTATTAACTCATCAACTGTTAATAAGGAAAGCCTCTCAAATATATAATTTTTAGAAACTGAGTGCACAAAATATCAAATCAACTCCATTTATAAGGGGTAAAATATCTAAGACTGAATTAGTAATATCATATTCATTATAGAAAAGCTAAATGTGAATTTTGGATAGAATGCTTAAATAGTCAATATAAGATTTCATTAAATAGTTTTGATACATTTGAGAGAACTATTTTAGTGTGCAATTAGTGAAAAAAAAAAAGGTATCTAGTAGGTAATAATTTAGAGGACTGAAAAATATTTAAATAGAGACATAAATATTTTTAAGGAAAAAAAATGGCAAATAAATATGTTTTGAACTTCAAAAGTTGAACTAATAAAAAAACTCCAAAAGTTAAATAAGAGTGTCAATAAAAACTGAAAATAAAGAGGCATACGAAGATGAGATAAATAGAGATATCAAGTCAGTAGTCTTAATTCTCAACAAGCAAATTAAAATAAATCAAAAGAAAAAATATATGATGATCCGTTCTTAGATAGTCAGATTTCGAAAACAAAAAAAAATAAAAAACAAAAAACAAAATCGGATGCATTTAGTAAAAATGATCTCAGTAGAGCAATTTATAAAAAAAGGTAATTATTAGGATCATATTTTTAAAAATAATATTTTAAAAAACTGTATGAAAAATATGCATTTAAAAACTTTTGTAGACAGCCAAAGCAATATAAGTTAATACAAATAATAAATTAGTCAGATTAAGTAAGTTAACATGTAGCAACCAATCAAAAAAGTAGTTATCAAGAGTAATTTTTGCACCAATATTTAGATATCAGTAGACAACAACTTTGTCTATCCTATTTCCTTAATTGCCCTAATTATAGGCTATAATAGTCTATAGATCAAAAATTAAGTAAAAAAATAATTTTTGAAAAAAAAAAAAAAAACTTGAAATCAATAACTTTGCACAAATTGATATTGAGGTGTAAGAGAACAAATGAGGCATGTGGTTAAACCTAAGTCATCGTATTCAAAAAAGTGAAAAAGTACAAAATTTGGACCATTAGATCAAGTGTTAAAATACATCAAGGATTCATGTGATGAAACAGTTTCAGTTGAACTTTTTAAGTTTGAGTTGGTTGACTTTTTAAAAATTAATTATAATTTTTATTAATTTTTCAGAAAAAGACAAAAACTGAAATAAAAAATTTAAATTTAAATTGTATTACTAAACGGATCTTAAGTTTGAAAACTATTCACACTTCTAAATAATTATTTTAAAATATCAATTAGATCGTTCATCGATGGTCATAGGTTGATAACGTTTGGTTTCCAATTAGTTATCGAGTGATTATCATCTACAACAATCCCAATCGATTGATGATCGCTGGTTGATAACTATTTAATTAGCGGTTGATAGCTAAAATTATCTAAGTTATATTTTAAAAATCGTTCAAAAATTTTAATGTGAGTTATAAAAACTGTCAAAAACAAAAACAAAACAAAAACAAAACAAAAAACAAAAACGAAAACGAAACAAAACAAAAATTCGGGGATTAATTTATCATAATTAAAAATAAAAATAAAAATCAAAGCACCACCGTTTCTCATCCGCAAAGAGAGTTTGGTCAGTCAGAATCGAATAGAGCAGACAGTGGCAAGCAGAGCACAGCACAGCAATATAAACCCCTCAAATGTTCGTAGCCAAGCTCTCCCGCCAAAACAGATCTCAACTCTCACTAGCCGTCACGCTCCCCACGCGCCGCCGCCTGCTCTCCTCCTCCAATCTCTACGACCTCTACTCCTTCAGACCCCCTCCCTCCCTCTCTCCTCCCCAAACCCCCAACCCTAACTCCGCACCAAAACCCGACAACACCACCAACAAGAGGAAGAAGTCCGACAAGCCCCGGTACCGTCCGCCGTCGTCGCTCGACCGGACGGGAGCCAAGCCGGCGAGCTCCAGTCTTCCGTTCGATTTCCGGTACAGCTACACGGAAAGCAGCCCTACGGTCAGGCCGATCGGGTTGCGCGAGCCCAAGTACTCTCCGTTCGGACCCGGCCGGCTCGACCGGGAATGGACCGGGGTATGCGCGCCGGCTGTTGACCGGAAGGTCCGGTCGGTGGAGGATGCGGCGGCGGAGGGAGAGGATCTGAAGTTGGAGGAGAAGAGGAGGCAGATTAGAGAGAGGGTTCAGGGAGAGCCGCTGACTGTGGCTGAGAGGAAGATATTGATCGAGAAGTGTCAGAGGTTGAAGACCAAGAGTCAAGTTAATCTCGGTAATATATATATTCATATATACACATATAAACGGATATATATAATCCTCTTTTTTGGATTTTTGGTTTTGAACATGATTCAAATGAGATTAACGTCTTTAAGGTGGTGTTTGGTGAGGTAGAATGTGAATATAAAGAGGATTATGATGGGGTATGAATAGAAAAAGATTGAATGGTTTATTCTAGTTTTATTGTTTGGTTGAACATTGAAATTAATTTTTGGAATCCCAATTATTACATTTGGCTAGTCATTGGAATGAAATAGAATTGAAGTGTGGTCTCAAGCGTAGCCTAACACTAATTCCATTCCTGACTCTAACATAAGGTTCCATTCCTGACTCTAACATAAGGTGCAGAGTTCGAACCCGTTTGTTAAAAAAAATGGATAGTTATAGTGATTATATATTGGGAGGATAATTTACGAAGAAAGAATTTGCATTAAAATCACTTTGGGAATGGAATAACGATTCCAGTTGTTTACTCTAGCAAAACATATTAAAGCATTTTAGTGAAACTGAAATTCCACTGGAAAGGAATGCCTATTCTTGAGGCTTTTGCTCAAACAAACGTAGGGAATAAGGGCTGACTGAATTTTAGGGATTGTTTTCGTCATTCCATTTCGATGGTCATTATTGTCAGACTGAACGTACAGGGTTTAGGATGTATTTGGCGATTGGGGATTTTTTTTTTTTTTTTTTTTTTTTTTTAATGTTCTTGAATCTCCCCAACATTCGGTAGTGTTGTTCTTGAATTTGATGGGCCATTTCATGCACTTCATTCCTGAAAAGTGCAAATAAACAAGGGACTGACAAAGAATGGGCTTGTTTCCTGTCATTTTGATTCCTATAATCGGCAAGTAAATGGTCCTATTTGTGTCTTTTTTTCCCAAGTAAACGTGTAATTAGTTGTTATTGGCATTTGAATTGTATGGGTAATTTGGGAAGTTGTTTATTCGAATATCATAGGAGACAAAATAATTGATAACTTAGAAAGTTAGGATTGAATTTCCCTTTCCTA
>JAFMPE010138370.1:9863-32123 GCA_024759925.1 Ficus religiosa
ATTCTTCTTTGATGACAATGATAAACCGACCACAGAATAAACTAATTTATGATGCTCAAGATCGTCTCTTCTTCAAGTGAAAATTAGCCATGGATGGATTTTCTTTGCGGACAAAGTATCTTTTATGTTGTGGGAATCTATTTGCTCTGACATTTTGGATTTTCTAGTTCCCGCTTTGACTTGTTCTGAGACCCTTTTTAAATTTAAGGATTTTCTTTTTTAATAATTATTTAAGGACAAAGTTTAACAACTGGAATGCATGGATAAAAAGAATGGTTACAAATCAACACCTGTATTGTGAAGCATGAAAACTTCACTGCATTTCTGGTCATTGATTCTGATCGGGACGGGTGGCATTGATTGAATGTTAATGGAAAATTTTTTCATCCAGTGTCGTCCCCATAAATGATGTGAGAAAATGAAGGGTTAATGTTACTTTTTAGGAGGAAATAAGCAACGATACATTCTACAAGAAGTGAACTAGGTGTAACAATTTTTGTTCGGTATCTTCTATTGAAATGTTTGGTACGTTGTAGATATTGTTTTGCAAGGATTTTTTCCAATATAATGAGATTTGTAAGTGTTAAGCATCACCATGATTTGCGTTAAGAAACATGGCTAAAGGGTCGGATCGTTGGACGGTGCTAACATTTCTCGATTGTGTGATAAGTAAATAGGAGTAGTGTGGTGGGAGGCCGACTATGATAGTATGGCAAAGTTGAGCAGTTGTTCCGAGGAGACGAGCGACAAGTGAAAGCACAAATAATGGAATCGACATGACAACATACCGAGTCCAACGTCCAAAATGGAACATCCAAACGAGCAGACAAAAAGACACAGCGCGAACAAAGTGAAATTCCGGAAGATCAAAGATACATGTAAACATGGCATTTCAACCGTCTTTTATGGTAACTTTCTTTCAAATAACTTTTATAAGTTGCATTTTTACATATATCATATGTAACATATGTAAAGATATCCATAAGTGCAGATTCAGTATCTTGAATGGAATCCCTTGGTCAGATACCCATGGAACATTGTGTAGCCACAGGCTTTTTTCTTTTTTTTTTTTTTTAATTTTAAAACTTCATAAAACCAACTTTTCACTGTACTCTTAGAATTATGAATTCGAATCTATGACCCAAGCAAGCCTTCCGTGGCAACAGACAATTCACCCAAAAAAAGTGTTTAAATCATCTCACCCTCGCTTCTCTATCAAACCACAATGCACCAGTGACCAGACCAGCTGTGCTTGCTTTGCATGCGAGTCCTTGACTTATAATCAAGTTGTATGCATATAATTAAGGGGAGGAAAAAAGATGTACTATAATTAAAATAAAACAAGTGCTAGTCAGACTTCAAACCATTCTATCAAAAATCATAATTTTTCCAACATAATCCAAAACAGACTTAAAAAGAGCAAAACCGAAAAAATTCATTTGGATCCTCGTATCTAAATTCAAAACTTGGAAATGGTAAAAAGTCAAGACGACACACAACTCAGCTGACTAATCTCCTACTTCCTGCCACGGACTTTTACAGCCTGTCTGTTCCTCTTCTTGACACCAGACTTTGCAACCTTGAGGCTTCTGTGCACGACACTCAACCTTGCAAGAGCTGCCTTCTTCAAATCAGGCCTGTAGTAGTTATCTCCCACCTGCAGAGGAGAAATGATAGTCAGGAAGGTTAAGTGGTGTAAATTGGCAGAAATTTCAAAACGAGATAAGCTCAAATCCAAGCAGTCAAAACAATTTCACAATCCTACAAATATCAAGTAATGCCAGTTTTTGACTCATGCGGAGCACCCAGGGCAATCACCCCACAGTTTAAAGATAAGGCTGATAGAACAAAATAAAAAGAAAGCTAATCCATTTCATAGAAACGCAATTAAAAACGAGAAGCTCAAGAACATAGTAGTACGGGACTAATGTGCTCAGAAGCCAAGCGTAACAAATGTATTTCATTGAAGAAACCATGTTAGCGGCTCTTCTTACATGTTAGAGGCTCATCACCGCAGAATGAATCATCAATTCACCAGTTCCTAACTCAAGATCTTCTTTGAAGACATTGATAAACCGACAGCATCCTATCGACAGAATTAGCAAAAAACAACACTCAACAATCCAGAGAGCTTGAAATTACCTGGTTAGCAACAGCATTGGCCATCCTTCGGAACTCCTTCTTCATGACAGACTTGTGAAGCAAAGCGGCAGGTTTGTTTTGCTTCTTAGTCTTTGTGGTTGCAAGCAACACAGCCTGGTCTTTACCAACCGGTTGAATGGTAACAGTTTTCTTATTCGCCAATCCTGACAAACACATCCCATTAGTTGACTCAATAATACTTCAAAAAACTGAATTTTAAACCCGGCATCCTACTTTGATTTACTTATAACAACCAAATTCTCATTAATAAAAAAAACAAAACAAACAAAAAACTCATCTTTGCAATTCATTCCATTTCCATTATTTAAGCCCATTACTAATAAAGTTCCAAAAACAAACTTCCTGAGATCAAATATATCAAAATGACTCATTCAACTTAAAAAAGCACATATTTGGTCATTCAGTATAAAGTCTTGATCTTTATTTTAATATCACAACATAAATTAGCTAAAAGCCCCAAATCCATTAATTTTTCATGGAATTAAAATACAAAACAAAGAAGCAAACATCAAAAATCAAAATTTGATAAGAAGCAGATTTGAAGTGAGTACCGGAGTGCTTGTACGAGTGGAGGTTGTAAAGGTTGTTACTTTCCTTGCTGAACCGGACGCCGGCGGTCCCATTTCCGAACTCTTTGACGAGGAAAGAGTTGTTCTTCTTCACGATCTCCCAGATCAACTGCCCAGGTACCGTCGCCATCTCCTTCTATCCTGCACCACATCACACCAGATTAAACTCGATTAAATCCCCTTTCGAAATTAATCTGGTAATTAATTAAGAAATAAATACGCGAAAATTGGGCGACCAAGAAGTCAAGAACCTTTAAGCTCTAGGGTTTTGTTGCAGAGCTCGATCGGCGGATTTCGAAGTCGGCCGTCAGGAGAGAAAGGCGCCGATGTTGGGAAATTTGTACACTGCAAAACCCTAACTGTATGGACACGAAGGGTACAACCACTTGGCCAATATTACTTTGGAACAATTAAAAGACTTTAATACCCTTTGTCCTTTTTTGTTTTTACAACATGGCATTTATTGGATTAATATATTTGTCGTTTGAGCTAATGAAAGACGTTTCGTTTCACCACTAACTCCTTGTCGTTTAGTCACAGAAAAACGTCTCAGCAAATAAATATTAGAATTAAAAATATATACATTCGTGCATCCATAAACGACAGGGGAAGAAGAGAACAGTGATGTACCCCAAAAATTGGGAACGAAGAGAAAAATGATCGAGTGTTCTGTGCTCTCCACACTATATAATCATTCATAAACGACAATAACATTCCCAAACGATGTTAAATTTGAAAACGACAAGGCACTGAAAAACGGCTATCATATAGACGACAATATAGGATCAAAACGACGTCATGTTTAAAAACGACACTATATTCAAAAAGACATAGTGATAGGCGCGACGCGATGCTATATTTAAAAGACAACACCAAGAAACTACATCACAATAACGCTGACACTACGCACATGTTAATATGTGATCA
Source organism: Ficus religiosa (assembly GCA_024759925.1). NCBI lineage: Eukaryota > Viridiplantae > Streptophyta > Magnoliopsida > Rosales > Moraceae > Ficus > Ficus religiosa. The sequence goes on from JAFMPE010138370.1 coordinate 13,523, forward strand.
TAATAACAACAAATTGAAAAACGGCATGCAACTGACATGCAACACCATACTTAAAACCGGCATTAATAAGAACAAAAACATCGTCGAAAAACCACACCATTTGAAAAATCCACGATGTACTAAGGAAACGACAATTATAATTATCTAATAAACGGCAGGTCTAATAAACCAGTGAAGTGCTCTTTTTTTTTGTTACTTTTTTTTTTTTTTTTCCCTTCTTCGATCTCGCAGGTCTAATTCTCAATCTAATGTCCAGAGGAGATTGGTTGTCAATAATTCACACTTCTTGTGAAGGTATTGAGATTGGTTCGTCGACTTTGAATGTTGACATCATCATTCATTTTGCTGAGATTGACAAGCTCCAAGAGAACCAAACTATAGTGATGAACATATATGTGAATGATCAGATATGGTATGGTATTCTTTGTTCCGAAGTACTTGGTGGCAACTTCAGCGTACTGCAAGAAACCCACCCATCAGGCGTCAACGATTCATATTTTGCGTGTTCGGACTAACAAAACCGAGAATTAAGCCCCTTCCACCATTACTCAAAGCCTTAGAGATTTTTACTGTGAAGCCAATGTTTCAACCACAGACGGACCAAAATGGTAGTACGGCTGTTCTAAGTACCTTTTTTTTCCCCCAAAAAAACTTTGCCTCCGTTTGGTAAGTTAATTAGAGATCAAATTTTTTAAGTATTAGTTGGTTGACTTTTCAAAAAACTAGTTATAAATTTTGTTGATTTTTCAGAAAAAGATAAAAATTGAGATAAAAAAATACAGTTTAGTTTGAGTAACTTGAATACCAAACGGAGTCTTCATCCTGAAGCAACCCGTTGATCCCATGATGAGTATCTTTCAAGTAAATAAATGAGCTCAAATCCAAGTCAACAAATCAAGTGGAGCGAGATTAGCAAGGAGATCACTGTACATGTCCAGTGATTACATGTGGGACGGTCTAAATTGCAGCCTCAATGATTTGATCCACCTAGAATCATATCTTTCCGATTAGTTGACTTTAAATCCACATACCAATGTTTCATCATAAAGACCCATTTCGTTGACTATATTTTATGTCGTTTGATCCAATATTCTAAAATATCTAGAACTGACAAAATTTTTTTTAATGACTCTTCAAAAACACTATTACGCTCTTTCTCCCTATTTTTCTTTCAACTTTACATCTTAGTAAAGCCTTAGATGCAGATTTGATATTTATTTTCTTAATTTATTGCTTTTTTTTTCCTAAGAATGTGGATAATTATTTGACTAATATTTAATTAGTGCGTGAAGATATTTGTCAAGTATGAAGTGCATGAGAACCGGCTGGACTAGAAGTGGTCCTTCACTAAAAGTTATCCTCTAAGGAACGATAGAACTCATTTTCATGTTCGTTAGTCATCCCATATTGTTCTGTTTGATTTCTGAAAGCCAAGAGATTAAACTAAAACCGAAATCCAGTAATTGAACCATCGAGATTAAGAATATACCAAATACAATAGAACATCCAAACGCATCATAAATATAATAACACAAAATTAATAACCAAATAGATTAAATTGTAATCGCTTAAATTTTTTTTTTTTAAAGGATGAAAACTAACAATATAATTCTCACTTGCACAAAATTCAGTATTTTATTTCGACATCATCGTCATGCTTCAGCACGTTTCATATCATTAGCGTGTTATGCATACGTGATACAGTCAAGAACATACAAAAGCAAAGCTAGAAAAAAGAAAAAAAAAAATCCTGAAAATTTCCTCGGAATAAATAAATAATGTCCCATATTCGATTTGGACAGTCCGGTGGGGAATGAAGTTATTAAACTTCCAGAACTAAATTCATAAACTGAAAAAAAAAAAAAAAAAGGAAAGAAACCTAATACCAGGTCGTCAAAACCTAATACTAGATCAGATCACCATCTTTATATCTTCGCCTAATGTAATGTTACAGTATATACAGAGCCAAAAACCAGCCTCCATCGATCGTAAAACTACTACCGGTTTCTTTCTACAATGACAAAACGCCGAGGACATTGTACAAATTGGAAAGGGTACATAATGCGTGGCGAGTGCCTGAGTACCAACCAAACACGGTTGAACAATATATGAAGGGCTCCATAATGGAATGAAAAATCCCAGCAATGCCAAAGAACCGAAATCGTATAATGAGCTACTGCAACATCGTCTCAAGACAAGAACGGCTGATGTTAAACACGGTGCGTTTGTCGTGCTGAGCCATTGACTGCTTCATTAATCCTGCTAAATACTAATTTAAGCGGAACACAAGCTATTACCGGACCCTTTGGTTTCTCGACCGCCGATTTCCTCTCCTCTGATTTCTTGTTACCAGTCAGTGATGACAGTTTCCTGATCTTCTTTGGCAACATCCCGGATTTCTTTGTCTTTGATGATTTGCCCGGTGAATTTCGTGGTTGCAACGGCAAATGCTTTGGGATTCTTCCCCTTGCTTTTTTCTGCTTGACGTAACCCATGTGAGCATCTTCCAATTCACCTTCCACTGTGCTTAACAGACTATCACAACAGCCATCCTCCAAAGCCTCCACTGTGAGAGGGTGACCAACTATTGCTTTACCATTCAACTTACTCATGAGGGAAACCAATGGAACATGGGGTGGCCTATAGTTGGCTTTCACCTCAATCTTAACCTCATATAATGAAGCATCGGAAGGAAGATTTCTGATGGGGAAATCTGACATCCGATATCTGGAGTGAACTGTAAAGCGGGAGTGGCGATAAGGAAGTAACCTCTGAGGTGGCACCGAGCCATCGGGCAAGAGCTTCACCTCAGCACTCGGCCCTCTAATGTTAGGCTCCCTCTGTGAGGGATGCTTGCACCATCCCTGGGACCCATCTCCTTGATCTTCGTCAGCTGGCGCGGACTTCACTTGCAAAGCACAGTCATGTGAACCAGAGGATCCATTCATGCCATTGCAATATAATTTTTTATCGGAACCCTGAGAAATTCCATCCGGGTGCTCTATACCTGTCAAATTAGCATCGGATTTGTCATCCATGTCCACATATTTTCTCGAGTCTTGTTTTCTAGTTTTACTTATCTGCCTTGAATTCCTCTTGCCTTTTAACTGCCACTTTGAACTACCTTTCTCTATGCTCTGCCCAATATCAGTATGCAAGGCTTCTGAACTCGTAGAACCAGTCTCGTTTATGCCCTCGTTTCTCAACGATACAGCTTCTGCGTGACTATTTAGACTAGATTGCCTTCTCAACGCACCAGCTTGAGGCTTCCCAGATGAACCATTAACAAATGTGGGAGAAGCACCTGAATGGATGAAAAATCTGTATCAGACAAATTCCACAAAATTCTAGACTAAGCCTCAGATTAGCTACGTAATGAAGACTCTTCAATTGCAATAAAAGGCAAAAAAGGAAAGGAGAAACTGATGAGTTCACCAGGATGACCAGTATAGATAAAATTTCTGTATCATACGGAAATGCCACAAAATTCTAGAATAAGCCTCGTATTAGGTACTTCAGGAAGACTCTGCAATTGCAAACAAAAGGCCAAAAGGGAAAGGAGAAGCTGATGGAGGTCCAGGATGACCTGTATACCACCTAACATTTAATCCAAACAACAAGCTAAAACAACTGAAAATGTCATTGAACGTGTAGGTAGATACAATTCCGTTTTCTATAACAATTAAAAGACAGAGAAAAGTACAGAAACAGAAGAAATCTTGGGCATACAAGTTAAACCAGGTTTCAGAGAGAGAGAGAGAGAGAGAGAGAAAAAAAAAAAAAAAACCGGGTTCAGGAACCTAGTAAACATGTCTCTGACTCTGTGTGTGTGTGTGTGTGTGTGTGTGTGGGCTTGTCATCTCAAAGACGTCAACAAAAATGACTAATATTATGTGGAACAGGCACAAAATTAAAAACGCCAAAGGTATGTAGATCTACATCAAGTGTACCTGCAGACTGCTTTTCCTCTCCAATGAATGGAACGTCAAACAACCTATCAGAAGAGTCATTCTCTGCAAATCCAGATACGCTGGAAGTGTCACTTTCTTTCGTCTTGTTAATATGAGAAGTATCACAAGCTGGTTCAGAAGCATTCAAAGAGGGCTCATTCTCGCATGAAACTCCATTAATGTCTTCCGAGTTATTGTTGACTACCACAGATGCACCCCTCTTTGGTTCAGTAGATTCTAACACAGAAACCTTTCCATCAGATAATCCCCCAAGAGGCGAACCACAAGAACTTGGAAGTTGATCGCAAATGACAGGAACAGAAACCATAGCTGTACTCTCTAAAACCTTGGTCAATGGACGCCGTCGGTTTTTCTTTTTCAAAAACTCATGAACGTTTGTCACTTGAGTTCTCTTTCTCTTCAAGGACGAGCTAACTCTGTTCCCATGAACAGTAGTTCCATTAGACACACAGTTCCCGTTGTTTGAATCAGAGAGTGAAGCATTATCTTGTTGAACTAGCTCAAGCAGCCCTCCAACCTGAATCTTTCTTTTTGATGATACACCAACTCCAAGGTCCTCAAGCCCTCTCATTCGCTTAACTCCTTCTGTTCCATCGTCCTCGGAATCATTCGGGGTTCTCCTTCTTCCCTGCAAAGATTGCACTTTAGAAGAACTAACATGATTTGGCTCTTCAAAAGATATACCAGACTGAGATAATTCTGGTGCCGAATCTGAATTCTCTTCAGAGTCACTCACATCATCATCCATATCACCATTTTCGTTGTCAGAATGAGAGATGGAAGGAGATTCTCTGGTTGAATTACCATTCTCACCACCCAAATTATTCATTCTAGTGCTGAAGTCCATTTGATCTTTCCCAAGTCGAGCATTCTCAATCTCAAGAGCATGGAGAATAGCATCTTCTCTCCTTGCATATTTTACTGCCTTCTTACTTGAATTAGCTGCAGAAGCTTTTGCTTTTTCAATGCAGTCATCATACTCTCCACATCGAAATGCTTTCACCCTCTTTGACTTTTCAAGATTATACCAATCTCTGTAAAAACAAGAATAACAAAATCATTATTCTTCATATAAGCCAATACAAAGCTAATGAACCCATAACATGAATAAACGTTTGAAAGGTGCACAAGCCATTTTCATCAGCATACAAAAAAAAATTCACCACGCACTAAAAAAGGAGCAGGAACAAATCAAAATCACATTGGAATATAATCCCTAAGACTGCTAAGTCAGACCCTCAAACTAAAATAAAAACTTAACATAGTTTTCGTGCTAACTTTGACAACCAACCAAAACAAAAGGTGGTTTCTTGGATAGGGAATGCCTTCTATTAGTGTATCATCTGATTAAGCCATAAACAACCAAACTAAAAAAACAAAAATCCACCAACCAGGATGGTACTTTTTCAAACCCATCCAGATAATTTCCTAAAAGAAAAGGTCGTGAAAATTTAGTTTCACTAAAGCTAGCAAAAACCATCCAGACAGAACATGAACTTACATTAACAAAATTTGTGAAGGAAGAATAGGCAAATAGACATTGCATTAACAAAACTTGTTATTCGCAAAAGAAAAACAAAAGTTGTCACAAAATGTCAAAGGAACAATTTCTCGAGCCACCATCCAAACATAAGCACACAAAGATTGCATCTTTACAAATCTTTAGGTCACCATTGCAAAAATGACCAAGCTAATAGCACCACTAAGCAACTAAATCCCGGTTCAATATGGATGGATTGGAAAAATCCCAAGAAAGATTAATTAGAAGTCCATCAATCAAACCCAGAAAAGTTTTAACGAAACACCATCAAACTTGCCAGCGACAAAAATTTTTCTTCAATAAAAAATAATAATCTTTCACAATAGCATATTATCGAACCCAGAAAATAAATAAAGAAAAACAGAATACTCACACGCTTGCGTCCTCGCGACCGAGAAGCTTGACGGGAGTGCCCGATCTCGGCGAAACCAGACAACTCTCGGACAACTCATCGAGACCCAGAATCCGGCCCGGCCACCACGACCCGTTTCTGCGGCGGACCCAAACCAAGCCACCCACCGACGCGTCAATGCCCTTGTTACTGGTCTCGCCGGAGCTTCCCATCTGAAAGAAAACCCCCCCAAACGGAGAGAAACCCCTGAAACCCAATCGAACTCGGATTCAACCAACCAAGAGAAAAAAGTCCAGTGTCAACCAAACATTCTCAGCCACTCCTCCTCACTTCCCGAAAAAGATTTTAAAAAAAAATCTCCCACTTTTGCCAACGCCCCTGGGCTTCCTCTGGCAAATGCATATACTCCTTCAGACCTGAAAAAAAAGGAGAAAAATACCCACGAAAAAGTGATACAGTTTAATATTCAATCTCGCAAGGAAGATGAGGCCAAAAAAATATCTGGGAAATAAGAGAATGACCTTAGATGGGTTTCACGGGAGGCGAAGAAGATCTGGTTTCTCGTTATTTTGTTGAAAACCCGATTTTTTTTTTTTTTTTCCAGTTTCTCGGTCTATTTGGTTGGATTTTCTGATCTCCCAAACTAAAACTTTTAGCCCAGTACTATGTTCAAGCGTTTTCGCGGAGTACGGAGCCGAAGAGATGAGATGGTGTGCTGAACAAAGAGAGAAAGCCCTCTTGTGTTTGGATCAAACCGTATTTTTTTTTTCTTTTTTTCTTCCTCTTCTTTTTTTGGGTATTTCTGCGCTGAGAGAAGGGGTTTTCTTGAGAGAGAGAGAGAGAGAGAGAGAGAGAGCAAAGTGAAGAGAAATGCAAAAAAATAAAAAATAAAAATAATAATAATAATAATGACAGACTATCTGACTTAAGTAGTCCTTCAACTTTTTTAAATATAACAGTTTGATCTTATTTTTTTTTTATCAGTATGACCTTAAACTCTTATTTTTTTGACCGTTATGAATATTTCCGTCTAAATCCGTTAACTTATGAATGTATTTTAGTAATTTAACAGTAATTAATTTAACAAAAAATTTTAAAAAATTTCTTCTCATTTCTCTCTCTGTCTCTTCTTTTCAAAACCCAGTTCGAGGGAGGGGGTGGGATTTGCGACGGAGAGAAAGGGCGTGAGTTCATTGACCCGGGGGGGGGGGGGGGGGGTCCAACCCAAATCTAGCCAACACCTGAATCGCGAAAAGGTGGGGGGGCGAACCAGATCGGAATGAGAAAGGGGCGGGGGGACATTGGCGTCGCGGTGAGGAGAGGGGCCCAAAAACCCAAATCACAAATTGGAGGGTGGGGGAATGGAGGTCGAAAAGGGGAACCCAATCGCGGGGTGAGGGCGAACAGCGACGAGAGGTTGGGAACCTAGATCGCGAGGGGCAAACTGCTGTAGGGGGGATCCAGTCGCAAGGTGGGGGCCGAACGGAGGCGGGAGGGGGAGGGACCCAGTCGTGGGGTGTCAGGCAAATGGCGATAGGAAAGGGGTAGCGAAACCAAGAGAGGTGGTACAGGAGGCAACTCAATCGGGGTTGGGGGGGCAAACTGTAAGAGAGAGAGAGAGAGAGAAAGGAGGGTATTTTAGTCATTTTAGTATTAAATTAATCATTTCAATAAGATTTTATAGAAATTTAATATATGTGGACGGAAATGACCAAACCATCACATTTTTAGAGAGTTTAGGATCAGCACGAAAAAAAAAAAGAGGACCAAAGTGTCACATCTTAAAGAGTTCAGAGACCATTTAGGCTAATTACTCATAATAATAATACTACTTCATCAGCACCAATGGCCCTAAACTGTTGTTGTTTGGCAATTTTAACCCACTAATTATTTTATTGGCCACTTAAAGCTATGTAATATTGTTTATTTGATATTGTCCTCCCCATATGATCTTATCATTTGGCATTAAGAACACTACATTTAGTTATCCAAAAATTAAGAACACTGGATTTGGACATATGTTTTCTTATTTGTGTCTCATTTCATGTCTTTTCAATAATAGCATGATATGTATTTAATTAACTTGATTTTTTTTACTTGATACATGATATGATATTATAATTAAATATACATTTTTAAGTGATGTGTCATGATACTATTAAATGGACAAAAGGGAACGCGGGAATCGAATCAAGAATATTACCCCTAATTTTTAGGATAATTTATTGGTTTAATCTTGCATTATGTAATTTCCATCACTTTGGTTTCTAAACTTTTAATTTTGAAAATTGATCACTAAATTATCGATTTTAATAGTTTTGATTCATGATCTTAGATTAATATTTTTTTTAAAAAAATATTAACTATAATTATGTTTAACTTTTTTCCCCCCTCGAGAAGGGGTGTGTGAGTAAAATCACTGATAAAAATCAAAGACTAATGATATAACTTTGAATGTGATTACAGACAGTGTAACATTAATTTCATACATGACTTCACCAAAAAGTATAGTGTTTGAAACTCTATCCTCAAGTTAAAAAATATATAATTTTAGATTAATATCACATAGACTATCATTAAAATTGAGAAAATATATGTATGTAACGTTTTCTATTTTTATTTTTTGGAAATAAATAAAACAACATTCGGTGGTTGGGTTTATAGTAGAATGGTTGAACATTACAGTTTTCTAAATTTGCGAGTCAAATTTTTTAAAAAAGGCATTACAAGAAAACGTAAACTAAAAACGTGGTAATAAATTTTTTTTTTTTAAATTTGTGGTAAATTTTTATTTTAAAAATGTGGCACTAAATATTCAACCAATTTCTGAAACGCTCAAGAAAACATAATATGTATCGAAGTGCACAAACAGATATTTAAAGAAATAAACTAAAAATTAAGCACACATGGAGCTCTTTTACAAATCCTTTACATTTTTGGTGGAATTATTCAATTGATCGATATCGAAAATCACATAACACCTAGATCATTAAAAAAAAAAAAAAAAAAAAATTTAAAAAGGCCAAGAACCAAATTGATAGACATAAAAACAAAGCCAAACACCAAATAAAAACAAAACAAAACGGTGTAAGAACTACTGTTATTATAAACATAAAGAAAGATAAATAGAAAAAAGAAAAATCAACCACAAACAACAACGATAAAACTTTCAATGAAGGAGATGACCAACAACATCCGAAATAATATGAAAACTCGGTCACGTAATGCTGTAAGGAAAAAAAAATTGGGAACCATATTAGATCCATTTTAATCAATTATCGAATGTAATTAAATTACCAATTAAATTAAATTACTAAAAGTGTAATAAAATAAAGAACATAGACAATTTTTATAAGGTTCGGTCACATTTACTCCTCGAGGTTACGCCCAGCTATCAAACACTCTACTAACCTCAAAATGATTACAAATACACTCGGACTTAAACAACTTAAAGAATCCCTCTTCCTATTGCCGTCGGTTGGTGCTTGACGAGCACAACTCGTCTTGACGTTGAACTCCCTTCACCTGAAAATGCCTTCTCCTGAAAGTTTCAAGTTCCTCTCCTGAAGAACGATACCGTCTCCTCCTGAAGACTCCAAATTCTTCCCCCAAATAACAAAAATCATGTCAAAAGACTGTCTCAAAATATGTTGTAAAACTCTCTTTGTGCTCGTACTCCACAATCTCTTTTTGAGACTATAAATAAGCAGCCACACAACTTTCACAAAATCTAGGATTGAAAAAAATAATTTAAATTTCAAAGTGTTTCATGATCTGTTGCAACACTTTTGGAAATACTTTAAAATTCAAATATGGAAATTTCCTTCATAATAGCTACCGATTAATCATGAAAAACCTTCAAGATACTCTATAATAAAATATTCCAACCTTTTCGATTTCAAAGGCAAGATTCTTCTCTTTTTGAGAAAGTTTGAATTTATAATTTAAATAGGAAAATGAAACCTACTCAAATTAGAAATCTCTTTTTAAATAAAATCTTAAAAAAATTCTCGGATTCAATGGACGTAATCATACTTGATTTTTACCAAAATAAAAACTGTCAATTCGTAGATTATGTTGATCAAGTCAAATACATTCTGCCACATCAACTTCCAAAACAACTAATTTATTCAACTTCCAAAATAAGCAGCTAGCTATATCTTCAAAACAAATCAGTTACCTAACTTCCTAAAGCTAACTAACAAAATATTGTTTTTGGCTTTTCTAACAAAGTTACCATAAATGTCAACATACAAAAAAAAAAAAAAAAAAAAAAAACCTAACAAACTAGTTAACCAAATTTGAAAGGGATTATTTATCGTTATTTATTCTAATTTTTAAATCTGTTGTTTATTTTGATTATTTATATAAAAATTATATTTTCTTCTTCGTCCCTATAAATTAATTGATGATTTTGAAAAAGGGAACGTGGAGAGTATTTATATTGGGGTGATCACAAACTTCCTATAATTACTAGGGAGACCATTCGTGCCAAAAGCAAAAAACGAAAATAAAAAAATAAAAAAAAAATAATTCTCAAAAACGAAAGTGGGAAATATATAGCTAAATATTTCGTTAAAATATATATATATATATATATAAATATAGCTAAAGGAGGACAAAAGAGTCATTTTAATTTTTAAGGAAACGATTTTTTTAAAGCTAATCCTAGTTGGAGTGTTCGCTCTCTCTCTCTCTCTCTCCAACGGATAATCTTTGTTCTCTTAGGCACGAAAACTATAAAAGGGGCAGAGAAAGTCTGAAAGTGTAAAGCAACTATTCAGAGTGTTATAGTTCACAACAACAGAGTTCTGATTAAAGCCCCAGTGTTTACAATTCTCAACTTCACGAGTGTTTAGAGATCTCGACTAGACTACAGAGGTAAGTTCAGTACATGCATATTTTGATTTTTTTTTCCCCTTTTTCTGAATGATTTTGTGATTTATTTTGATATATGTGTGCGTATATATATATATATATCTGTGATCAGTGAGCGTCTTTTTTTTTTTTTGGCTAGGAATGGAGGGTAGAACTGAAATCAACGAGAGAGATAAAATCTCCGACCTACCTGATTTTATATTGCATCGTATGTTGTCTTTTCTCCCCAGAAAAGCTGCAAACCAAACCTGCGTTTTGTCTAAACGATGGAGATTTATTTGGGACACTTTCCCTATATTTGACTTTGATCAGCATATTTATGTAGAAGAACCTATCGGCTCGTCAGAAAAATATATGGAGAAGACTCGGGAATTCATGAATGTTGTGGACAAGTCCTTGCAGAAATTTGCCAGCTACAATTTGTCAATGGAGAGATTACATCTAAACATGCCTCTTATTGATGGCAACCGTGCTTCAATGGTTGATCAATGGCTAGCCTTAGCTCTGGATATCGGTGTTCGGGAGATGTCACTGTTGGTCCGTAAAGATTTTCGAACTGTTTACGACGGTACCTACGCTCTTCCTGAACCGGCATTTTTGGCCAAATCAATTAGTGTTTCTTCCGAGGTAGGTCGTCTTCAGAAGCTATCACTGCTTCAGATTCCGATTAGCGAAAATATTATCCGACACATTGTCCGCCATTGTCCCAACCTCAGCACTCTTTATCTTGAGCAATTTAGTGGACTCAAAACTCTTGAGATTTCCAAACTTAATAAACTTGAGAGAGTTACTATTGTTAGTACCGGATTACTGCGAGACCTTGAGAGAGTTAATATTGATGCACCAAATCTTAAATACTTCTCTTTCGACGTTCAACGTTGTCTGCAATGTAGCGTCAATTTAACCTCCTGCCACGATCTGAAAGAACTGCGTTTAAGTAGTTGCAACATCACCGATGACGTGTTGCATTCGCATCTTTCTAGATTCCCCCTCCTTCAAGTTCTTGAAATTGCTAATTGCCGCATGTTGCGAAAGGTTGAGATTTCTGCACAACAGCTTAGGAGTCTTCGACTTGTTTTCGGATTAACCAAGACCGAGAGGATTCGAGTTGATGCTCCGATCTTATCATCATTCGAATACAAGGCTTTTGATATGCCTGTCTTATTTCCAGAGAATGTTCCATGTCCCATGAAAATTACATATGTAGCAGAACATCGAGTTGTAGATAGTTCTTGGTTCTATCAGTTGAGGGAATTTCTTGGACGTTCATCTCGGAGCAGAAACTTTCTCACTCTGAGATTCTATCGGTGCAAGGTATGACCAGTAACGCATGTTTGTCACTACATTCAAATATCAACTCATTCTTGTTCATTTTTCTATACTTTTTTTTTTTTTTTTTAATGATGTCTTGTTTGTTTCCCCGTTTACACATTACTGGTTTGTGGGTTACAGGCTTATTTTGATCTTGAAGAGGTAGGGAAAAAAGAAATGCCACCGTTGGTCAAAATCGATAATCTAAAGTTAATTTCGTCTGATATAAAAATATCAATAGATTGTGCAGCTCTAATAGATGGCCTGCTTTGGAGTTGTCATCCAAAGATCTTATCCATTCCCTTAGATTCGATGTTCGGAAAAAATTGCGTTAAGGTATGGTTATAACTTTTTTTCTTTTTTCTTTTTTCTTTTTTTTTTTTTTTTGGGTGCTGTGTTTTGGTCGAAGAGCAAAAACTTAAGCTTCAATATTTTAAAATTTTCTTACCTTTAACGTATGGTTTATGGGAACCAAAAAAGTTGGGATTTCGGTTAGGTTTTTTAAATTCAGGTACTTTCTAGTCTATGATGTGATAGACCTTTGTATGTGTTTTTTTCGCATTAATGTTGCTTTCTTGATTTTCAATTGATATATACATATGGAATTTGGGAAAGCTTTGGAGTGATTAGAAAGTGACAGTTATCTTCATTCTTGTCTCTTTGTTTCTTGAAAAGTCATTCTTATTTTACTATGCAGGTTCTTTGCGAGAAGCTATTGGACAAAAAATGCAGTGATAGTTCAAACGTAAAATGTTGGCGTCATCATTTAAAAGATGTACACATTGAGAGATTCGGAATGATAAGAAACGAGCAGCTTCTTCATCCAAATATTTTGTTGGACACATTGTCATCTCTTGAAAAACTACAGTTAGTACGCTTCAAGTTGGAATGGGGTTTTTGAAAGTAAGAAAATGACCTAATTAAATTATTTAGAATGATAATAGTAGCTAAGATTATTCATAATATTAAACATCAATTCAGTGTCCTCTATTCTATACTTTATTTTATTTTTTTAAAGTTTCTGATAAGGTATGTTGTGTTTCTTAAGAACATATAATTTATTATCTTTAGTTCAAGCTTATGTTATTATCATTCACAGAGGCATATGTGGGACAACCTAAAACTTTTAAACCAAAATAATTAGCAGAAGCCCAGACTATATCTTAATCAGAGTTTTCAACTCAATTATATAAATCTATCTCAAAAGGAATTAAAAGTGAAATAAGAACAGCCTGTGTAAACCTATTCACTAAGTAACGGGCATAATTAACAGCTTCATCTCAGAAGTCCTTTTAACGCCTTGCATTAAAGAGCATGCAACGTGTTTTCTCCACGAGGGAAGTTAATACAGTCTGTCACTCTGCTTTGTTGTGGTGTTTTCTGAACAATGTGGTGTCTCAAAATACCCTTAATTGCATAACTCATTAGATTGACCATCACAAAATTCCAAACTCATTTAACGACCATGTGCAGCCCAGCCCAACATAACTGTCTAACAAGAAACTTTCGACATTATCATATGTGTCACACCACTCGAAACGAGATCTCAGAAGAGTTGGGATGTTGGACATGAGACGTGCTTGGAATGTCGTCCAAAAATAGCCCACACCCCATTCTATTTAGAGATGACAATAGGATGGATAGGGACGAGGTGGTCTTCTTGTCAACTCGTTTCATGAATAAAAACACTCTCCTATATTCTTCTTATTAAACCATTTAAATTGGGAAGGCCGGAGCAAGATTTCTTGTCGTAGGTTCAAGATACTCATACATGACTTTGCTTATCAAGAAATTATTTTTGTCATATAAAAAATAAAAGTAAAAACAATAAATATATATGTATATGAAATTAAGTTAATATAGATGAAAAATCATAATTTTCAATTTTTTCTATATCAAATATGTTAATAAATTTCTATACTTTAAAATGCATATTACAAATATAATAATATATAATCAAATGGAATGAGAAATGGAAATAGGGACGGGATCCCTAAGTCAATCCCCATCTCGCAACCCATGACAGGTTAACTTTTAGTCGGTTTAGGACAAAAGCATAATTTCAATAACCATCAACTATATCTCTAGGATAAGAATCCTGGTCAACTTGGGATATTTGACTCGTGTGAAGGAGGAGAACTGTAAAAGGGTAGAGGAAGTTGACCGACATACATTAAAAAAAAAAAAAAAAAGTGGATTCGGATTATATTAAAATAGTGATCCAAATATTAATCTTTAACGCATTATCAAGATTATATGGTTATATGGGAATAAAAATTGTACATTAATCTTTACCATTATTTCAAGTTCCAAAAATAGTGTTTTTTTTTAAAAAATCGTTTTTCTTCTTTTAATAATGTAAATAAACTCAAATAAAAAATTGTACCCGTCTCTCCTGTACTTTTTTGGTAAATTGTCATGGAAGGACAAAAGGGTAACTTGAAATTTCAAACACTTTTAACGTTTGAATTCGGACTAGGAAAGCAGTTGCGGACTTGAGTTGTCCTAGGACCGATAGAATTCGGAAAGCGAACTTGGCCTCGTCAACTATAGAAGAGGCAGCAGAGGAAGTGAAATCGACATAAAAGGAGAATCTCCGACCTACCTGAATTTGTGTTGCATCGTATACTATATTTTCTCCCCGGAAAAGATGCGAACCAAACTTGCGTGTTGTCTAAACGATGGAGATTTATTTGGGACACCTTCCCTATATTTGACTTTGATCAAAATGTTTATATACAAAACAGTCCCGACTTGACATCAGAGTACGAGGACAAGACTCGGAAATTGATAAAGGTTGTGGACAAGTCCTTGCGGAAATTCGCTAGCTACAAGTTGTCCATGGAGAGACTGTTTCTAGAGCCGCCTCATTTTGATGCCAACTATTTTTCAATGGTTGATCAGTGGGTGTCATTAGCTCTGGACAGCGGTGTTCGGGAATTGTCCATTTTGGTCTCTGATGCAAATGAAGATGTCACCTACACCGAAACGCATTTGCGGCCAGATTAAGTAGTTCTTTCAAGTTGGGTCGTCTTCAAAAGCTATCACTGGGATGCGAGACCTTCAGAGTGTTAATATTGATGCACCGAATCTTAAACGCTTGTCTTTTGATCCTCGACAACGTCAGCCTTGTAGCGTCAATTTTACTTCATGTCACGATTTGAAAGAACTACATTTAGGTAGTTACGGCATCACCGATGACTTGCTGCATTTGTATCTTTCTAGCTTTCCCCTTCATGAAGTTCTTGATATATTCAACTGCGACAAGTTGCGAAAGGTTGAGATTTCATCACAACGGCTCAGGAGTTTCCGACTTTTACTTGGATGTACCGAGTTCGTGAGGATTCAAGTTAATGCTTTGATCTTATCGTCATTTGAATGCACAGCTTATCATATGCCTGCCTCATTTTTAGAGAACGTTTCATGTGTACTGAAAATTTCTTATATAGTGAGTGATAGAGTTGCAGATAGTTCTTGGTCCTCTCAGTTGAGGGAATTTCTTGGGCGTTTATCTCAGAGAAAATTTCTCACTCTAAAGTTCCATAAGATCAAGGTATGACCAATAATTTCCACTCCTTGCAGTTTCTTCCAATTTTTATTTTTATATTTTTTTATTTCTTTTGTTTTCGTTTTTGTTTTGTGTTTCCCCACTGACATATGACTGGTTTGTGTGTTACGGATTAATTTTGAGCTTAAAGAGTTAGGAGAAGAAGAAATACCTCCATTAGTCGAAATCAATCATCTAAAGTTAACTTCCCTTTCAAATAGAGCATCAGTAGATTGCGCAGCACTAATAGATGACATGTTCTGGAGTTGTCATCCAAAGATATTATCCATTCCCTCAAATTCGATGGTCAACAAAGATTGCAAAAAGGTATGGTTATAATTTCTTTTCTTTTCTTTTTTTTTTTTTATAGTATTTTTGCTAGCAAATGGCAACATATAATTGTTGGCATGTCTGATGTCATTGTGCGGATGAATTGTAATTTATCCCTGAGCGTCTGTGCTCGTGGTCGAAGAGCAATACTTTAGCTTATTCTTATTTTGTTTTGATGAATGTAGTGCATATTTTATTAATTTTTCACCATTTAATGTATGGTTTAAGGAAAACCAAAAAAATAAAAATAAAAAGTAGAAGAAGAAGAAGATTTCGGTTTAAGTTTTTACATTCAGGTACTTTCTAGTCTTCAATTAGGTTTTGTAGTCTTAAATATTTGATAGACCTTTGTATGTGATTTTTGCATTGAAGTTGCTTTTCTTTCTTAATTTCAACTGATATCTGTTACAAATGGTAGAAGTTTGGAATTTTGGAAAGCTTTGGACCGGCGAAAAGTGACAGTTACTAGCATTCTTGTCTCCCTTTTTCTTCAAAAATCGTTCTTGTTTTGTTATGTAAGTTCTTTGTGAGAAGCTATGGGACAGAGAATGCCCGTCGTGCTGTGTTTCTTCGACCATAAAATGTTGGCATCATTGTTTAAAAGATGCACGGATTGAGAGATTCAGCTGGATAGGAGATGAGCGGCAGCTTCTTCATCCAAATCTTTTGTTGGACACATTGCCATCGCTCAAAAAACATCACGAAGTACGCTTCAAGTTGGAGTGGGATTTTTTAGAGAGTTGAAAATGACCTAAACTATTTAGCATGATAAGAAGCCTCAAGGCCTTGCCAAGATTCAATCTAAGATACAATCATATGACCCATAACATCTCTACCAAATTGTTTACTTATTGTCTTTTTAACATTTGATAAAGAGACAAAAAAAAAAAAAAAAAAAAAAACAAAACAAAAAAAAAAAGTGGATGCATGAAAGACGAAGTCACAAACGTGCTTCCCATTCAAGAAAAAATTATATCCTTCGAGATATTTGTTTGGAGTTTTGGATTTCGTTTTTGATTTATTATTTTCATTTGGTTAGAGTACCGATTCAAACTTAATGACTTGCACAGCAAGTTTTTTTGAAGACCAAGAAACCTCTCAAACCTAAACAATCCACAGATAATTACTATCCTTTTCATTCCCAAAAATAGAAGTAAGCTTAAAAATTATTGGCTATGATTAGAGGAAAAAGGAACTACTATTATTTATATTTCCCTATACAAATATTATACTTCTCCCCATGAAAAAAGTTCCAATTTTTTTAGTTTTCCCAGCAATATTCTTTGCACAAAAAACGCGGTAATTGTGTCAAAAGTGTTTATCGAATATTCCTTTGACATATAACCAAACAAACAATTGAATTATAAAGTTATTAAAAAGGACAAAAAAAAAAAAAAAAGAGAAACTTCCTAAGTATATACCAAACACACTGTTTTGATTTAGATGCGTCTATTTTTAGAATTTCTTTCATTGGACAATTCTCAAAATTTCCTCGAGAACAAATTATGTGACCAAAAAATAACAGTGTCTTTTTGGCACGAGGAATATTGAAAAAGTCAAAAAGTCAACGGCTGCCACTCGTATTGGAATACAGCTACACAAGTTGCTTGCCTTAGTTTAATTCCTAATCCCTATATATTTATACTAATACGTATTGTTGGCAACAAAATCTTTGAAAGTTTGCTTGGCCAGAACGAAGGCCAAGAGAACTACAGAAACCATGTCTGTCAAGAAAACTCTCTCTCTAAACCACGGCGAAGCCGTCAAGGGCGGCACAAGAGCAAAGAGCGTGAAGTTCAGCCGTTTCTTCTCTTGCAAGCAAATATCCATGGAATCAGGGAAAACTCTAGAGCAAATGGACTCAAACAAGCTGAAATCCGAGATCCAGAGATGGGCAAAGGCTGTTGTTGCATATGCCCGCCAAGTCAGTGCTCGCTTCGGAAGCTCCCACGGCTAATGACAAGCCACTCGTAGCGTGTAAATTCGCTTTTACAAGGCTAACAGAATGTAAATATCAGTCGGAAAGTTGATGAAATTCTTTCGTTCTTTGCATTGGTTTGGTTGAAAGTCGCGAGATTTGTACAGAAGAAGAGCATCCATATGGAAGAAATAAAAGGGCTCTGCCCGGAGTGCTGTATATAAAACTGATATCCTCTTCACGTTCATGTGCAGTTATATCAATTTCTAGCCATAATTTGTATTGAATTATTTTCTTGTATCATATAACCACCTAGGTGGTTTAATCATAATATTCATAATATTCAAATTTCTTGGTCTATATTAGCTTCTTCTTCTTTTTTTTTTTCTTTTCTTTTTTTTTTTTTTTTTAAGATTTTACAATATTGTTTTCTTCATTTGCTGAAATCCGAGGCACTTAACCACCAGATTGGAATTTGTACAAGCCCTTACATTTTAACAAAATTTCAATGGAAACAAAATAATTAGTATAACAAAATTTTTTTTTTTGCTAATACAACAGGCCACGGCGAGTCAAAACTTTTATATAAGCAATAATTACAACATATGATTTTCGTTAAAATGATGAGACGATTCTACTTCTAATCTTGTGACTCCAACTTCTTTGCTTCACCAAGCGTTCTCTCTCCTCCAGAAATGGTTCGCAAAAGCTGTTTAGAGCACATGTCATGAGCCTGTGTCGCGTTTTTCACACG